>JAQGAV010003994.1:0-11216 GCA_034691345.1 Phasmarhabditis papillosa | reverse complement strand
GCGCCGGTACATACCTGTTATCATAATGGGTTTTTCGGCTTTGAATTTAACCAGCACTGATATTGCTTCGAAGGAAACGGACAGTCCGTTACGGACTATAAACTGTTCAGAAAAACCCTATAATTTTGTCTTAAAACGACTGTTTCTGGTATCAAAGATTTTCTATTATACATTTGCCAACTAACATACTCATTTGCCAATTTTCTTTTGATCATTTAGACAAAAAGTGTCTGCATCTCTTCTCCATCTTGATGTTGAACGTTCTCTCGCTATTTTGTTGAGTTTGGACCCCTATCCCCCAGATGTACAGTACATCCATATGAGCCTCTTATGAGACAACAAGTTTTCGCTTAGAATCGATTTTTGAAGACTGTCTAAATTATAGTCTACGGACAAATCTCATGTAGTTTAAAGGTGTATGTATTATAAGACGAGCGCACAAATATTTCGGTTCCTTGTATATGTTCTTTCGAATTCCGCGCTCCTTCTAAATTCTACAGTACACCTCTGCAAACGATTCATCTTTAGACTATACGGTTTCTTAGATGAAACAGGGTTATCACTATACTTTTGATAGTGCGGCTCCAAACACAAAATTCATTAGCGAAAAAGAGCACTGATCATTTTCTCTTATTCTATCAGTAACTAGGCTTCCAGCGCAGAATCTTGGAGAGGTGCAGTGTAAAATAGAAAATAATATACATTCGAACAGGAGGCTCGCAATCGACCGACTTACCGTTAATTTTTATACAACACCCCTGTTTCCCATGATACTTTGCTGGAAGCCTAGCTCTTGGAATAGACCATCATAAGGAAACCCTCGTATTCAAAGTAGTTAAACTTCTCTTGAAATCATAACACATGCTTCTTTATTGACTTGTTCCAGGGCTGGGAAATGGCCAGCCGCGCGGGCCGTTTCTCAAATTTTCGGCCCGTGAAATCCCCTAGTAAAGAGCGCATGTGGCTTTATTTGAGGCGGGTTCTTTGTCTGTAGTTTCCCCTCACATCTCAACACTAAAAGTTGTTTCAAATTGAATTATTGATTTTAAGAACTTTCATTTCTTAGTCAACTGTTGTTTTTACAGAAGCTTCATTCGAAAAATCTTAAATATACCTTACTACTTCAACCATGGATCAGTTCAAGGTATGTTGGGTATTTGCAATAACTCCCACTAACATATAGTCTATAACAAAAAAAGACTACAGTGAGAGGTGTTTTTAAGGTCTCAAAAATCGCTCGTTCTGTGACAAAATTAAACTTCCATTATATGGTTCCATGAGCAATTGTTTGTTTGTTGTCAGAAAAATATTATTTTACTAGGTTTCTTTTGTATCATGTTCAGAAAAAGACAAATAAGCAATTGCGGAAGCCTATGCATACCACCGCGCTCTGAGGTCTTTTGTTTGTTATAGACTATGCAAATTTTAATAACAAAGATAATTGGACATATTGAATAGTTTGCAGATGATCATCTGCTCGAGTTAACTGATTATTGCAGTAAAACTGAAGCTGTCTATTTTTACAAATCATGAATGTTTCAGAAACCCAGCACCTCTAAAAACGCTAGCTTCCAAGTTCTTCACGAACTTGAGCTAAAGCGTCGATTTGATCAAGCTGTCAGGGAATTTGCAAGAAAAGGACAATTGTTTTATGTAGGTTTCAATGAACTTATAAGAATAGATCTTTCCGAAAATGTGCTTTATTCTAAAAAGTCTACTTTGGCTTCGTTTATTTCATTCAATTACCTACAGTTCCATTCAAGAATAATAATTGAGTGTTAAAAAAGAATCTCATTGAAAATGGCTCTGAAAGTCTTCGAAAACCGAAAATCTACGCACAATTTCCCTAAAAAACGCAAGCAACACTCCATTATTCCTCTTGAATCAGATCATAATATATAATAGTTTATAATGACGAATAACACAAAACTGATAAACCTAGTTAATGGTTCTAGAACCGAAAAGAGTAATGTAGCTTTAAAGAAGTTATAGAATGATTCCATCAGTTTTATAATATTATTAATTATAGGTATGTAACCATTGTTATCTTATCTTCCATGACTATGCCATGTTTGGTCTTCATGCCGCCTTCCATTCGGAGTCCAATCCATTAAAGTGTCTAGGATGTGGATTTCAGTGCACGTAAGTTAAAATATCTGGGCAGGACTCATATATAAATGGTTGTATATGTTTCAAAAACTCGGAAAATTTTCAAAAAATGCCCGTTTGGGAAATCGGCCCGTTCGCGGACCGGAAATTTGGGCTGTCGGCCCCTGGCAAAGACAATGTTTAAGAAAAAATGGCCTGATTTTGGTGAACATTTTGATAAATAGTACTCACAAACATATAGTAGGTAAAGATTATTGCATTTGATATTTTTAATGTCGAAAAACAAAACTAAAAACTAACTTTTTTGAACAATATCCGCTAAAACAACAACCCGAACAATAACCCGAATACAATATAGACGGTATCTAGAACTAGATTTTCCTTGCAATATCCTGAGGAAAAGCGGTGTTATAGATTATGTCAAGAGCAAGGTTTCCAGCGCAGCGCAACGTATCACGAGCGGGGCGCAATGTTATGAAAAATGAATGTAAATTTGGTCGACGTGGTGCGTTTTCTTCAAAAGTACATATATTTTATATAAAACAGTGCCCCTCTCGTGATACCGCGCTGGAAACCTAGTTCTTGATCTAACTCCATTGGAAATGGTATTCCACTATTTCTGTATAGTTTTCTCTGTTCTGCTAACACCTGTATGTAAAAAAGTGTACCTAGCTACAGCCACACCCCTAATTAAACACCGCGGGTAGATGCGCAATTACGTATCTCCATTTTCAATTTTTGACACTGCGGCATTTTTTAACACCGCTATACCCCAAATTAATTGATGAAAAAAGCAATGAATTTGAAAGTAAAACTGATTGAATGTTTTCAAGTAAAACCCGCATTCTGTATCTAACAACAGCTCGTACAATTCCTTATTTTTCATCAGTTTCCGTCAGTTTTGAAGTAGTGTTAACTTTCTGAAAATTGATTTTTCCGGCTGTTTTATTCTTTTCAATTGTTTCAGGGACCGCATTATGTTCAATAAGCATATCATTGCAACTAAACACCGCATCTGCTAATCGTACATCGTCAACATGCATCTCAATTAGAATTCAATACGCTTCACAATTCGACATATCTTATGAACTTCTACTAATAAACTCATTTTCAAAAAACTTTGTATGATACTCAAGTTTGGTCTGAAGGGTGCAAATTGAGTGAAAGTAAGATTCCTGAAGGTTTCAGTGATTTCGTTAAAGTACTGAACCCCTGAAACCTGGGCTCTGAATTTCACGGGCCGGCCCATGCGGGCCCGAAAATTTTAGAAACGGGCCGGCCCGGGCGACATTTTCTCAGTTCTGTTTGAAACGATTCCCAAGAAATTTCTTTCTCAGAACTAATTTCCTTAACATGAGTTGCTCTAAACCGGTTCTCTGGGATCTTCTACTACCTAATACCTAAGACGGCTTTAGTTCCTAAGTTTAGCTTATTTCTTATATATTTTCTTCCAATGGTCGGTTATATTCATTTACAGATTGCTACTTACATTATTTTATCTGTAATTACTTATATACATTGCATCAAAAAACGTCAGGTATGTATTTAGGACTAATATTAATATTATTTCGTTTAGTTTCTAAAACTGTTAAATGTTTGTTGATTACTTACTCACGGTGTTCTCAAACGGGCCGAGCCGGCCCGGGCCTGCCCCGTTGGTCCGGGCCGGGCAATTTTGAGAACCCTGCTTTCTTATACTATACTTGGATAGTTCTATCGCGTGTCTGTTACCTATAATAGTTGTGCAGCATAGTCTACGGCAGAGCTGGTTATCCGGCCGGCCCGGCCCGGCCCGGCCTGATCACTAATAATTCAGGCAGAGCCGGATAACCAACTCTGGTCTACGGTACAAATTATTGCAATATTATTATTATTGAAATATTTAAATAGTAGTACTTAAGCAGGCGACTCGGCCGATTGTGTGGCTAATAAGTGGGTGTGGCTCTCTTCAGTCTCCGCCCACTGCTGCGCAGGCTTTTTGGCAAAACAAAATGGATTACTAAGCCTATTTTCTAGTTAAATATGTGTTATTTATTGAATTCGAAATTTTTCGTTTTGCCCAAAGGCCTGCGCAGCAGTAGGCGGGGCTGGTGTGTTAAATAGTTACTTACATCATACTTGGATAGTTCTATCGCGTGTCTTTTACCTACGAGCATAGTCTATGGTACAAACTAGCAATAGGTTTCAGGCGCATAAAATGCCAGCAGATGCGGTGTTAAAATAACAAATACAGAGATTACACGGCGACATTACACTTGAATTCTAATATGTATATTGGAAACTTTTAGGTGAAGCGTAAATCAAAAGAAAAACACAGAGCTATAAAACCAACACCAGAGAGTGAAAAAAGTGGAACAAAGAAGAAGAAACCACCGGGTGAGTCATTCAAGAAGGAATTAAGCCAAGAAGAAGAGGGACCAAAAATTTTTAGTTAGGTAGTCTCTCAGGCCGGCCCGGGAATGGAAGTATTCAGATGGAAGTGAGTCCGTTTAGATCGAAATCTATTAGATAACCCCGATATAGCTGGTGAATTATACGACATAAAGTGGATAACAAGTATATTCTTCGAAAATCTTATTTGCATATTTCTAATTCGTGATTCCTGCGCCAAATACGCGTTAAACTTCTTATGTTGAACTTTTTTGATATAATAATAATAAACTTTTATATTTACTAATAAAGTTTTATTATTATATGTTCATTTCTAGGGAACAAACCTCCGGTGCTGCCTCCAAAAGCTTCTCCAACATCAAACAAGTTTAATTTTGAGATACAGAATCACCAAACTGCTGGTCCTGAGGTAAGAGAACTTTACTCGAATAAGACAAATAAATATAGAAATATTGATAATTATATATCTACTATTGATTGTACTGTAATCACGTATCGATATAATGATTTCGTGTTATTTAAAGATTCAGTATCCAGCTCGGTAGATCATCTCGAACATAAGGACCCTTTCCTTACAATTAGATCAACACTTTGATTCAAGTTTTTTGAATGAAATAAGCAGATCCTTTCTATAACTGTTTGTTTGTTCTTCATAAAAGATAAACCTATATTAATATATTACAGTTTTCTTTTTCAGACTGAACTTCGGTCAGACGCAGATGCAAATCTTCTGGGAAAAACGATAATTCGGGATAAGATTCTGAAGCCGAAAGAAGGCGTGTCGCCGCAGTCTCCAGGAGCCGGTTAGTTTGAAGGACTCGGAATGGAAAAGTTATAATAAAATGATTATTTTAAGGATATTTCAGTATCAAAGAACTTTTAAACTCAGATTTTTGTAGTATTATTGTAGTTGCTTAAACTTTGAGGTGCGATATCTTTGGAAGAAGCGGTATCGAATAAAAACAGTAGAAATGTCAATCACTGCTTTTCAAAATACCGCGCTGGAAACCTATCTTTTCAAAAAGATCGAACATAATGTTAAGCTTAATCACTTCCAAAAGGCAATATCCATATTATAAAAGTATATTCAAAGCAATTTTGAGGTAAAAACAATCGATTTCTTTCAGTGGCGCAGCCATTTAAACCTAAATCGGCAACCGTTTATGGCAACGGCGAAATTCCTCCGGAAATCAGATCAACACCGTGTCCGGTAAGCATAGTAATGGGGCTTAATAACTAGTTTAATTGAACTTTGCGGTAATACTGAAGGAGACACCTCGGTACTACCCAGTAAATTAGGCTTAGGCACCCAGAGTGTAAATTTTGTTCTAGAATAATACGATTTCGGACAAAATTTGGTGTTGAATTGGGGCAAACCGAGGTGCCTCCTTCATTACTAATAACTTAGTTTTTGAATGGGTGGCTTCATTTTCATGACCAGGTTGGGTTGGCTTCAGTAAAATCAGGCATTCATGTGAACACATTTTCGAATGTGTAGGGATATGGTAACGAAAGAAGCTATGTGGATACGCTGCTAGTTTTCCAAGTCTTCTGCAGCTACGGGGAGTCGAATCCATAGCTTCTGTGGCCGTATTAAAAAAACGCCCGGACATGCTAAAAACTGCCCGGGCACCCATCCGGACATTTCTATACTACGGCCACTGGTTCTCACAGATTCAGAGACTTCTGCTCTAACCATTAAGCCAAAGAATACAACGCAAACACTACATTGTTTGCTTTTGCTGTTTACTACATTGTTTGCTTTTGCTGCAAACATACGTTATATAGGGTTTAATTTAAAATATTTGATTTCAGACTAAACCCCCAGTAGAAGGTATTGTAGCAAAACAGCCAAAGTAGAATGTCACAATTGAATTAATCTAAAGTTTTTAATAAAGATTATGTACTATTTATTTGTATTTGAATTGTTTTGAAGCTGTAAAATAATTATTCTTTAAATAGTATAGATTTGAAGATTGTGACGGAAAGAAGAAGCAACACATCAGCAGGCAGTGTTTCAAGAAGTACTGTGAATGGGCTTACGGGTTAACTGATAGAATATAATATAATAGAATAGTTTTATTTCGAAGACGTAAAACAAGTAACACAGAATATCACCACTGTACATAAGATATGCATCCAAATGTGTAGTACTCGTCGCGCTTCTGGAGGATTGAAGGAGCCAACTGACCATGGTTCAACCACCATTTTGAAAGAGAGGAGAAAACTTAATTCAAAAATATCTATATTAAGTATTAGAGAGAAAAAATTGTTTACTACTAACTGCAACTAATTAAGGTTTGTAGGATCAATTGTTTCAAGATACGAAGTATTCTGATACGAAGTAAGTAACCCAGTTACCCAATTTTGTCTTGAAATGTTCAATTTTTTGCTATTTTCCTTTTTTTGATAAACTTTGTTCGGTTAACCGTTTTCCGAAACCGTTTGCACACAATCGGCATGGTTATGTATCTTAGTATGGATTCACCGAAATTTTGTGAACCCGTGGGTAGATCATCCAAGTTTGATGGTATGAAATACCATCCGAAGTTCTATTTCAAATGTTTTCAATTCTATTTCCTTTTGAACATCCGGTTTTGCATTTTTATTCGTGATTATTCAGTATTCCACATTAATATCAATTAAAATTGACACGTGACTTATAAAGGATATTGGCGATACTTTTGTTGTTTATAAACATATAAATCCTTTATTTTGATCATTGTTCAAGTTGTGAAAAACATGTGAGTCATAGTTTCAATTCACTAATATAGTTATAATGGAGTGTTATAAAAGGATCTCGCCGAAAATGGCTCTGAAAGTTTTTGAAACAAAAAAATATACTCAGAATAGCATACAAATACGCAAGTAACACCCCATTATTCTTCTTGAATCCGACTATAGTAAGGGAAGTATAGTTCAATTCCCAAAATCGCTCAAAATGACTATTAAATGATATTTAAATGTACGATTAAATTAATTTTAAATTTTTGTTTTCACTTGTTCAATCATTTATTTTTAAATCTGAATTTGTTTCTGAACTAGCTTTTTTCCATTCATATAATCGATATTCGGAAGCTTATGCTAATCAGAAATGGTTCAACGGGGTGCAATTCGGGTTGGTTTTTGGACTTCCAGCAGAATTCGAATCTTTTGGTTGAAAAAGTGAGAGCGAGAACGTTTCTGTTCCATTGTAGTATATTCGAATTTTACAGTTTAAACTATGCATAAATATCTCTCAAAAGTTCTTTCTCGTTTTAATGTCTTAATTGATAGAGATATACTTTTTGAGTTGAAATATGATAACCGAATAGTTTTAAATTGCTTTTGAGCAAAGTTATGGCCTTTTGAAAGGTCAGCCACCCTTCGTTTAGGTTGTCAGTGGTACGAGCACCACACCTTTATAGAGCTCCGCCCAAATAACCCTGTCAAAAATGGCAAAAAGAAGCAAATTTTAAAGAGTAAAAGCATTTTTTTCATTCTGTTATGCTAAAATCTATACTTAACATTGTAAAACATCAAATTTGTAATTTTAACATAGTTTTCTCCAAATTTGTGTGAAAACCATCTAGAGTAACCCAAATCTGAAGAACAAAATTAATGCGAAACGTTAGTTTTTCTTCAATTTTTCTAGTATCTACACTATGTTGAATAAATTTTCAACCTGATTCAGACAACTTAAAAAAAGAAACAAATTTTTGGGTGTTCCGTGCCTATATGCTTCTTATTTATATTATTTCGTTTTCCAACCCCATTGTTTGTTTCTGCAAAAAATACTTGTTCACACAAGAAAGTTATCTGACTGATTCTGGAAGTCAGATATTACCCTCCCTTTCATCTATAAATCCTTTTTGTTTCACCAACAACAACAAACTTTCAATAGCAAACCAGTTCTACAATCTATAATCTGTTACATTTTGTAGCAGAGAACAATTTGAAGCAATTAACCAGTCTAGCAATAGTAGTAATCCTACAGATCTCATGGGGCATGGGGCCTTTGAAATCTGGTATTTTTGGTAGTAACTCGTTGAATTTCAAACAAAGTACAAATTTTGAAACTTTGCTCGTGCTAAATAACAATCCCAAAAGCTTACGACTGTAGTTTGGCTTTCCGTAATTTTAGACTTGTTTATTTTGAAACATTTGAATTGATGATTACTGCGCCGTTAAAGTTATCGGCGCAGTCAGTCCGCTTCCAGTATAGTCTGTAACAAATACTAGGTTTCCAGCGCGCTATCACGATCGGGGCGCAGTGTTATAAAAATGAATGTAAAATCGGTCGACGTGGTGCGTTTTCTACAAAAGTACATTCATTTTTTATAACACTGCGCGCCACTCGTGATACAGCGCTGGAAACCTAGGTCTTGAGATGGACAATATATACAAATGAATGTTCTTATGTAGAAAAAGCTAGCAAGCCACCGATTTTCAGTTTTTGATATATACTGGATTCGGAATGAAAGTTTTTTAAATCAAAATAAAAAATCAAAAAAATCAATAAAATGAAATCTTTTGTAGTCTGCTAAAATAAACCTATTCTATTATTTCTATTCTAACATTGGTAGTTTCTCGCTTATTTCCATGCCGCCCATCCTGAATTGGGAAGATTTTATTGTTAGCTTCAAATTCTACTCCCAACATGATAAGACAAATTTATGCATAATTTTCTTGAAACTTTAAGAAAGGTGGCCTATTTTTACTTCTTTATTTAAAGAACTATTTTTAAATGTTAACCTGTATTTAGATGTTTTGAAGCCTTTCTGTTTGTTTTTGGTGTTAACTTTTCATTGAACACTTCCAGAACAATTGTCTTGCTTGCTCTACTGTTTTTCCCACGTGAGTCAGGTCTTCCGGTTTCTAGCTAACAAATAATATTGTCCTTTATTGAGGCGTTTATTTTTATTGTTTTCCATAGTGTCACGAATAGTACAAAAGGAAAGATAACAAGTCTTGACTTTTAAATTCTTTTATCATGACTAAACCTAACATTAAGAAACTTTTATTAGGTTCAGTATCATAACTATAACAAACTTATTTATAGCTAAATATAAAAATAACTGTCTAACTTTTATTTCATTTTGTTTGCTGAGTGTACGCAATGTTTCCAATGTTGCGCATAACCAGAAATACGCCGAATTTCAGTTCACAAAAAGTTAAAAGTAAATAAACATATTACCAGTTTTTTCAGTTCAATATGTTTGTAGTGTTAGATGATACAGATCCCTTTACTAGTGAAAGAACGTTTCCGAGAAGATGTATTCAATAATAGATATTCCCTAGCTCGTCTATACATTTAAAGGCCCTTCTTCAACTTCAATATGGGGTAGATAGGGACCGGCGTCGATTTAGCGGATTTTGGAAATTCGACACACAAGTCACATCATTTGAAAGTTGCTGTTTGATGTAACCGTAATCCGAAAACAGATTACAAAAAAGTCAATTATTCAGTTTGCTACGACCCCGGGTAGAGTTGGGCGCTTTAACCCCTTTTTCCCAACACGGTTTCGGGTTGAAACGGGTTGGGGCTTTTCGGGTTTCGGGTTGAGCTCAAACCCGAATTTCAACTTGGGGCTCGTTTTTTCGGGTCGAGCTTCTCATATGTACTATGGGGTGACGCAGATCCTAGAGGATGATAGTCCCGCTATACTATTTTTAATTCGAAACTACCACCTAACCGGTGAGTCCCACGATGATAAAATTCAATGAATCAAAAAAAACCATTTCATTTCCAATTAGCTATGACTCAGGTGTAAGAAAGAAGATCATTCGCCAACTTTCGAAGAACAAATGCATTTATTAATTATAAGTATTTGTTTGTTTCAGCGTTTATATGTAATTTATTTTCCAGAATCCATCCCTTTTCCGTTATGTTTTCTAAAATTGTAAGTGATATTCAAATATGGCTAACTTACCACTGTATCGTCAAGCACGATTTCAAAAAGCATTACTACATGAAGTTCGTGCAAACAGATACAACTTTACTATAGTCAGTGCCAAGAGTAATGATGGAGTGTAAACAATTCAACGCTCGTCTGAGCCCTTTTGCAAGCACCGCGCCAGCATATTGTGCTTTGCAAGTACGCGCGTGCAATTTGCTTGCAGGTGTGCGGTATCAAAAATGCCTAAAAACACGCAAATGACATTCCATTATTTCTCTCGGCGCTGACCACACATATGTATAGAATTTTTCTTCCACATGAGCTTTATTATTTATCGTGCAAATTGATACAATGCTTCAAAATTGCGCAACAATCATAAAACAAGTAGTACAGACTCGAACAAAATCTTGATTCGAACCCCTGCCCCAACTCGATAGGGTCCAAAATTCCAATGTGCTACTTGGTGAACTTCCCTGCAAATATGGTCGTTTCGTGTAATTCTGACAAAAAAAACTAAATGATCTTCATTCCAACGATTCGTCAGTTCTGTTTACAAAGAACTTTTTGCTAAATACAACGTGATTTCTCGTAAATTTTCTTATTCGGAAGAGTAAATATAGAATAAGTATAAATACTTATTTTATGAACAGCTACGGTAAAGTACTGTAGCTTTTGTGAACTCTGATAGGCAGGGCATGTAAAAGGCCGGCACGTTTCTCAAATTTACGGCCGGGTCCGCCCAGTCCGGCCCTAGTATATTTCACAATTTTTTGCGCATATTTTTCAAAAAAGTTAGTTTTCAGTGCTATTTTCCGGCATTAACAATAAATTGTGCAA
>JAQGAV010003993.1:0-11217 GCA_034691345.1 Phasmarhabditis papillosa | reverse complement strand
GGCGAGGGAGCAACACGCGTGCAGGGGTCTGGGGGCCGCAGGCCCCCAGCTAGGGCGAGCGAAGCGAGTCCTAGTCACGTGCGTATTTATATGATTGCAGGCAAATTGCACGCGCGTACTTGCAAAGTAAAATATTGAACGGAGAGTAGCCGCCAGACGCTGGCGCGATGCTTGCAAAAGGGGCTCAGACGAGCGTTGAATTCTTTACACTCCATCATTATTCTTGGCGCTGACTATATTTTCTTGGCGCTGACTACTTTTATAAGCTATCATTTTATATCGCATAATTGGTCTGGGTAAAACATGTCCCTAGAATTGTATTTATTTCCGTCTTTGATAAGATAAACTTGAAATAGACTATAGAATGTTGCTGTTCTAGTTGTTTTATATTCTAAATAATATATTTAATTATTATTTTAAGGTTCAAAAATGCATTACAGTCTTTTAACCAGAGAATGGACCTGCAGTACCCTCATACAAAGCAACATTGTCCTACGTTCAAACCTTAATCTCTATATTACCAATTATTACTATGACTGTATTGTACAAACATACTTTTAAGCACCACACATATATTTATTCTATTTCAATTTAGAATAATTTTGTACATTTACATTTGTATAGTCAGATTCAAAAGTAATGAGGTCGTGTATGCTGCGTATTTTGTTATTTTTAACACTGCGCCGGCTTGCATTCTACGCGCTCGGTGACAGCAGATTGCAAAATTGCTTTCGCTATGCCTTACTCAGACAAAATATTGCAACACTCCTGCTTATTAACACGGCCTCATTACTTTTGAATTTGACTATAACAAAGTAACAAAGTGATTCTACTTATTTATAGTTCTACGGTCTCTGTCTGTCTGTTAGGTGATCATTTACCAAAGTTTTTTGTTTCTCAACCGATTTGGTTCATTTTTGGTATATAAGTTGATAATGGGATATTATTAAAGTATACTAAGTGTACTAGAAAAACATTTAAAATAAACAAAGTTAAAGGCAGTTAAATATTCTTATTTGGCTATCCTACTTACTTAAAGTTCTACGGTGTCAGTTCTAGTTACAAAGTGATGTATATTTATATTGCAATCAAATTGTTGTTGAAGAAGGCGGCATTTTCCGGCAATAAATTAATTTTCTTTTTTATAATCTTGTTATCTTTAAATTCTTATTTTTTGTAAATTAAAAAAGTTGTTTATTTCCTGTATTACTCGTATCACAATACTACTATATTTCTTCGGCGCGGGGTTGCGGCACATCCTTCCGGAATCTTCTAAGCAGAGACAGCTCCTTTCTAACATTCAGTCTTCGGGTGCACGAAACGTGGGATAACTAAGCTGCCAATTTCCCAAGCCTTCTGCAGCTACGGGGATTAAAATATTACGGTTCTATACATTTAACAGCATAGTACTTACGTTCCTGCGTTTGAAGCAGTATGTATAATTTGTTTTGGAACATATTTAGTTTGCTGGAGGTATTCCGTTTGTTCTAAGTTGACCACCCACAAATTCAGTTCGCAACTAGCACGTCATAAGACTGGCGTGAAAACGAAAACACTGCGTGTGGTATTTAGCCTGCTGTCTCATGAAGTGAGCGGAGGGATAGGGCTATTTTGGTCCAACCCTTTTCCTGTCAAAGAGATAAGGAGGAATAGCCAGCTTTAGCCCGTTTAAAACTGGTCTGCAATCGTTTGCTAACAATTTCCGCAAGAGCAAAATTAGGGGGTAGCCGCTAAAAAATAAGTTATAGTCCGCACTGGAAAAAATGGATGTCGTGATCAACTTTTATTGGTACTAGCGTCGGTACTCCCGATGAAGCGTGTTGCTCCATGGATGAGGCAGGAAGTTGTTCTTTATAAAATATTCCTTAAAGATTATTTCGTTCTCATCTAAAAAGTCTGGAATACTTATTGAAAATTGAGTCATCTATTATATAGTCCATCTGAAGACCTAGGTTTCCAGCGCGGTATCACAAGCGGGGCGCTGTGTTATAAAAAATGAATGTACTTTGGAAGAAAACTCACCACGTCGACCGATTTTTATAACACTGCGCACCGCTCGTGATACCTCGCTGAAAATTAGGTCTTGAGATGGACTATAGTACTATCCAAGAACAATAATGAAGTGTTAAGAATTGCATTGAGCCCTTCGTAAATTTTCCCTGAACAGATTCAATTTATTAATAGGAGCAATA
The DNA here is from genome assembly GCA_034691345.1 of Phasmarhabditis papillosa. Lineage (NCBI taxonomy): Eukaryota > Metazoa > Nematoda > Chromadorea > Rhabditida > Rhabditidae > Pellioditis > Pellioditis papillosa. Next base: position 9,025 of record JAQGAV010003993.1, on the reverse strand, counting down.
CTGAAGGTAGATAAGATGGCTCATGAAAAAGCACAACTTACATAGGAAAGGTTTAAAGTCACAATAACTAACTGATTTCTTACTGCGCGGTATTGCAAGTGAATGAACCGTTTTATTTTCTGCTAAACACCACTGTTTTGCAAGATATAGGCGTTAAAATCGGCATTAACCCACCAATCTATGCACTTTCTAGATCCACCGTTGATATAGTCTGATTCAAGAGGAATAATGGAGTGTTACTTGCGTATTTTAAGGTAGTTTTGCGTATATTTTTGGTTTTCGACTACTTTCAGGCCTGTTCAAACTTGCCTATAAAAATGCCAGCACTCTGCGTGGGCTCTGCACACACCTCTGCAGACAGGAAGACCGAACAGTTTGAATGATAAATAGTTGCTGGCCCGTTGCGTCAGGTAGAACAGTTGAAATTCAGATAAATGTTAATTAGCTGGATATAAAATCGTAGATTCTGAAAAGTAAAGAACACTTTCGGGATAGCCTCCACCTGTGCAGAAAAGTTTTACTTCATTATTTCCTTGAGAATACATTCTCAATATGCTTTTTCCAGCACCTTTGCGGGATTTTTAAACAACGATTCACACCTTCGCACACGGGCCGACCAGTGGCCGTATTATAGAAACGACGTGGGTCCCCGGGCAGTTTTAGCATGTCCGGGCAACAATTCGCAACTGCTCGTGTTTCTGTTTCTATACTACGGGCACTGGGTTGGGTTGCCCGTAGACAAAATATTGCGGATCTGCCCGGGTAAGACCGCCAACACTGTACCCCTGAAACATTCTTAGTCACATAACATGACCAAAGTAATGTGATTCAAACCGAATAAATATATTTCTGAGTACTTAACCATGCAAACTAAATATTTAGGATGAGCTTCTTGATCTATCTTCTTGCTATTGTTGCTGTTGCAGCTTCACAAACTTGCCGCAGTGCAGGAATGGGACGTAAGTGATGCTAAACATAAAGTATAGTGTTACTCAATTAGTAAATATACCGTGTAATTAGCGTATTTTTATTAGAAAGTTGTTATTTAGCAAAGTTTGCAGGGGTCTTTTAATTAGTTAACACGTCATTTTTACATTTGAACTCTGCAATATTTTGAGCATGGAATAATGTTAGAGTATTTAGAATAGTTATAAATTGAATCTATTAACTAAGTTAATACTAAGAGGGAAGCGAACAGCAAGTAGAAAATTGGAATATTGGAAAACTTTCACAAATTATAAATTGAATGAAGCTATAGTCGGAATCAAGAGTAATGCCAAGTTTGCAATCTGCTGATATCACGCGCGTAGAATGCCAGCATGCGCAGTGTTAAGAATGACGAAATACGCAGCCTACACTGCGGTAATACTCTTGAATCTGACTATACATACCTTCTATAGTCTGTTTTAAAACATAAACTACGTGGCGCCGGCCGGAAAATCAAAGGGGTAGCCTCTAAACAAGTAGTTTTAGCCTGCGATGGAAAGGGTGGATGCCGTGACCCAACTCTTATTTGTACTAGCGTCGGTACTCCAGATGAAGCGTGTTGCTCCATGGATGAGGTAGAAAGTTACATATTGATAAAACTTTCCTTAAAGATTATTTCGTTCCCATCTGAAAAGTCTATAATACTTATTGAAAATTGGGTGATTGAATAGAATAATAATATAGTTGTTAAACTCGAATGATAACTTGAACTTGGACATGAAAAACTTGAAAAATAAAACTTGATTAATATAATAATAATAATAATATTTTATTCAGAATCGGTTTGATCACAGGTTGTGAGATCTTAAGTCCGCTGAGTGGTTATTTTCTGCCATTTCGGTTGGTCCGTCCTTGCCAGAGTCATCCAGGACAGTCCATTTGCCTGCACTTCTTTTGTTGCTTTGGTGAGATCATCTGCCCTTTTTCTGATTAATAACTCTAAGTAATATCCAAGAATAATAATGAATCGTTAAGAATTCGAAAAAGAAAACTGTCCTAGTCTTTTTGCGCCCGCTTCTGAAACCTTCTCAACGCGCAAAATTTTACTTTGCGAGTGCGAGCAATCAATTTAGTTACCTATGCGGCGCTTGAAATTGTAAAAATACGCAAGTGACACTCGAATTACTGCCGGGTCTTACTGGAGAATGATTTGCTATAGATAGCCTATTTCAGGTTATACCAGCTAACCCGAACCCACAAGCTACCTGCTTAAATCTTGATTCTTTCTTTTTGCCTTTTTCTTTTGCTTTAAATCTTGGAGTTGCCAAGAATATGTACATAGATTTCGAATCATACGGCTAATAGGGCTCAATTGTTAGCCCAGAATCATAAAAAGCTGAATTTCGTCTATAGTCTGTAAAAAGAAAACGCCATGATATTTTTCTAATAACAAGCAATACATTAAAAAAGGCCTAAAAACCAGCAGCTTATGTATCCCATGTTTCGTGCAGCCAAGATTGAATGTTGGAAAATAGCCGTCTCCGATCAGAAAAGTCCTGAATGAAAGGCCAAAACCTTTCAAGCTTCGAAGAAATCTACAGTTACTGTGATCCGAATAATTTGCGAGAAAGAACATCGTCCAAAATCCCATAATCTTTGGTTACTGTAATTTTCGTTATTTAGAATGCAATGCCAACAAATACTGCGGCCCGGCAGCCACTTGTACCAGTATTGGAACTGCTGATGAAGCTTGTTGTGCAAACACCGATGTAGGTTCTGACCCGGAACATCTTGGCCCGGAAACCTTTTCGTACCTTTCAGAAGCCCAATAATGCGAACTTGTCCAATATGTTTTCTCTTTTTCTGTTTGAATGACTTTACGTCCACAAGATACTAAGATATTTGTAAATAAGTTATATACATGTTGAAGTATAAGAACAGATTTCAGTTTTATTATTTATTTTTTTACACAGAGTTCTGTCAACGCATTTCAGGTTGTTCTGATTCCACCACCATTGCCGACTATCAAGCCTGTCCCAGCCACCACCGCCAAACGTAAGATTTCTGAAGCAAAATACATCGTCTTTACGAATCTAAGCTGCCGCGGAGTTTGATTAAATTTTGAGCAGTACGAGTTTACAGCCTTAACTTAGCTTTAATTTCAGCCTGCGTCGACAAAGTGAACCCCTCAACTGGAGTATCTGACTGTACCAGAATGGCCAGTTATTGCACCAACTCCGCGGTAAGATCTGGAGCTTTATTTTAGTTAAAAAATACATATATATATGTATAAACAGTTATACCCAAAACGATTTAAAGTGTGGAATTCCAACTTGGAACTTGGAAGTAACAAATGTTAGCAAATAGAATAGAGCTATTTTATAATCATTCCTTCGACATAACTTTAAAATAAAACTAATTTCAGTACTACACTTTAATGACTGAACAATGTCCAAGAACGTGTGGAAGATGCACTGGAACAGTGACAACTGCTCCAACAAGTGAGTTTAAGTTACTTTTGAGCAGTACATATTGTTAATGGGCGGGTCGGCTCATTCAAATGGTGCGCACTGGTGGGCTCGGCTTGGAACCGACGCGCATCGTTTGACTGACTCTAGGCACCGGCTCATTCCCAAACAAGCCGTGCCGCCCATCTCTAGTACATATATTCTTTTCTCGATGCTTTCCGAATTCTTTCCCATAGTAACCGCCCAAGCTAAATTTGCCTTAATAACGGCTTTCGGACATTTTCTCTATTTGTATTAGAGCGCTTTCAGCGTTGAAGTGATACTGTGCAATTGGGCACGATAGCGCCGAGGATATTTCATAATGTAATACTTTTGTAAAATATTCTATGTTTTTACAGCCTGCGTTGATAAAATCAACCCCTCAACTGGAGTATCTGACTGTACCAGAATGGCCAGTTATTGTAATAACGCCGTGGTGCGTAGGTTCAACCAACTATATATAGCCTAAATTGAAAGCTAGGATTCCGGCGCAGTATCTCAAGAAACAGCGGTGTTTGATAAAATGGAGTACTTTTCATGAAACGCTTCCAATCCACCATTCCTTTTTATATAAAACCACTGCTTCTTGGGATACTGGGCCGGAATGCTAGCTCTAATAAATTTATGTGTATTAAACTTGTAACATTCTGGTAGATTCGGTAGTTCCCAACAACTTTCATGTCGGAACTTGTCAATCGGTTGGGATCGGAATCATTGGCATAGTTTTTTTTTCTTCATTAATTTGTTCAAAAAAAAGCCTATTTTAAAGTTGTGGGTGGATTCCTCTTAGTTTTTGTCATTTTTCTGTTAAGACTTGTCAAAATATCTCGCTCCTACAAGCTCTTAAAACATACTATTTTTTAAATATATTGTATAAATCAGAAACCAATAACTTGTTTAGTACTACGATCTGATGACCGACCAGTGCCCACGAACCTGTAACAGATGTTCTGGAGGACCTGCAGTTACTCAAATGCCAGCTAGTTTGTTTTTGTTTGGAAAGCTAACGGTGAAGCCTATATCCAAAAAAAAAAAAATTAAGTTCCACTAGTTTTCACATCAGTTGTTGGCAACCAGAGATGTTAGGCTGGCCTGACCTGACCTTACCAAAAATTCCTCAGGAGGCCAGCAAAAGCCAGATATGATATACTGTTACATAAAATTATCTGGCAAACGGCCAGGGTTCGATCACCGTCCTAGGCTTATTTTTTTCAAATTTTATCTGACCATTGTGTACTTGTATAGTGATTATATTTTACTTTTATGCGCCGAATAACGATTTTTGGGGGCGTGGCTAAGACAAGCTGGCCTTGCCTGGCCTGCGAAACCTGGAAAATATGAGGCCAGGCCAGGCCAGCTTAACTGATTGCTCTGTTGACAACAATACATTTCAGCCTACTAATATAGTTGTAACATATTACTGTTTCTTTAATTCAGCTTGCGTCGACAAAGTAAATCCCGCAACTGGAATATCTGACTGTACCAGAATGGCCAGCTATTGTAATAATGCTGTGGTTAGTTTTCGTTAACATTTAGAAAAATTACAAGGCTTTGTCCTCTTCCGATTATTGGCATTCATACAGGATAAGCCCTAGATCGGCCTCATTTCGAGTATGAATAAAAGCTTATCCAACTATAGTCTATAACAAGCAAAAGACCTCAGAGCGCGGTGGTATATATAGTACTAGTAGAATAATATTTTCAAACAAAACATTGTGCATCGAACCATATAATGGAACTTTAATTTTGCCACAGAACGAGCAATTTTTGAAAACTTGCACAACACCGCTCACTGCAGTCTTCTTTTGTTATGGACTATATATCTATTTGTCTTTTTAGACTAAATAAACATCACATATATTTATATGTTGTCTCAATCTCAATACCTAGGTTTCCAGCGCCGTGTTACGAGCGGGAGACTGTATTTAACAAGAATGTACTCTTATAGAAAACGCACAGGTCGACCGATTTTACATTCATTTTTATATCACTGCGCCCCCTTGTGATACCGCGCTGGAAACCTAGGTCTTGAGATAAACTATAGTTTCATTAAAGTAATCAACCAACTTTCAAAAGTCGAATGCGTTCATTATTCATATTTGTAGTTAAATATACTAGTCCATTTAAATTTGCGTACCAGCACTCTGCGTGGGCTCTGCACACACCGCTGCAGACAGGAAGACCGAATAGTTTGAATGACAAATTGTTGGTTTAGCTGGCCCGTTGCGTCGGTTAGAACAGTTGAAATTCAGTTAAATGTTAATCAAGGTCTTGCGATGGACTATAACTATTTGTATATTTTCAGTACTTCGACCTGATGAACGTGTAGAAGATGTTAGATAACTTTATCGATTAACTACCAATAAAGCATTTTCAACATTTTAGGAACCACTTTATTGCAATCAAAGGGAAATTGTAACAAATAAGTTGTCTATTTCTGCTAATTCCTAGATACTCTTACCGGGTAACTCTTGTTACTGACTATCAGTGCCACCACAATTTTCGAGTTAGCGGAAAGATTGAGCCATTGGGTCAAAGTTACAGCTCGTAGCTGCACTTTGCCTACCTTATGGCTGGCAAAAGGCCGGTCCCACCGGCCCGGGCCGACCCGTTTCTCAAATTATCGATCCGGGCCCGCCCGCCCTAGTCGATTTAACAAATTTTAGCGGTTATTGTTTAAAAAAGTTAATTTTCAGTGCTATTCTTCGGCATTAGCAATAAAGAGTGCAACAATCTTTATCTATTGATGTTTTTGGATACTATTTATTAAAATATTTACCTAAATTAGTCGATTTTTCTCTTTAAAATTGTCCCGGCCAGGACCGATTTCCCAAATTTTGGGCCCGTGAAATTCCAAGCCCTGGATTCAACTGCTACTAGCCTGGTTGCATTGCAGTGCATCGACGATTGTTTCAAAGGAGCATGCAGTTGCAAAACAGATAATTGTCCAATCCTCATCACAAAATGAACTATGGCCAAATTCTCAAATTGTATAAACACATAGTCTTTTGTGGACTCAGCTGTCACCAAAAAGGTTGCGTTTTATTGTTTAACTGTGTTTTAGACGTTGATATTTCAACTAGTAGGAGATAATTAAATATAAATAGATAAAGTCAAGTTGAGCAAAAGGTATCCGAAGGAATATTAGGTGATAAAGTTATAGTCGGATTCAAAACGAATAATGGAGTGTAGAAAATAATTTTCAAAGCAAAACTGCTTGTACGCAATTGCACTTGGCTCGTAAATAATTTTCTACACTCCGCTATTCGTTTTGAATCCGACTATATGTTAGAATTAAATATTAATAAAATAAAGTAAATGGTGGAACTATCTCGTTTCGGCCCCTGGCTCTATAAGAAAAAGCTCCGATATGAATTATAAAACAGTAGACAGCACTAGCGTTGACTGTAAAACAGAATGAAGTATGGTGTAAAACAACTTTGCAGAATGCGCAGCTCCGCGGCTCGAAAACTGGTGGAATTAACCGAGATAGATTACGGTAGTATGTCGGGGTTGCATTCATTAACGTACCTGTAAAACCGACTGGAAAGCACTTTGTTTGACTCTATCTCTAACTCTTCTAAAGTATTGGACTAAATAACATAACTAATGGAAACATTTAATTTCTATAAAAATATTAGTATTTTTGAAGAACTACACTGAGGTGCATTATTTCTACAATCAATGAAGTTTACGTTGAAAATGAAGTTGACAGGAACCGGCGCCTTACTTGCGCCTAGTAGTAGCCGAACTAGAAAATCAAATAAGGATAGTCTGTATCAAGAGCTAGGTTTATAGGGCAGCATCCTGGGGGGGGGGGGGGATGTGTTAAATAGAAATGAATGTAATTTAGATAAAAACTTCAATTTTATAAAAAACCTTAGCTCCCTGGGATACCGTTCTGAAGACCTAACTCTTGATGCAGACTGTAGAAACAGCGTCATACTGACACAGGTCATGGCTGGCAAAATGCCGGCCCGGGCCAATTTCTCCAAAAGTCGGCCCGGCTCGTCAAATTCCCATCCCTGACATAGTCAAAACAATTCACATGAATTACATTTGAGAAATAATTGTCGGACCGAACTTCTCAGAATGTACATATAGTCAGCGCCCAGATTAATACTGGAGTGTCTCTTGCGAAATTGTAAGATTTTAACACCGCACCTGTAGGCAAACGCGCGTACTTGTAAGGTACAATATTAAACGTAGCCGTACTGGCGCGGTGCTCACAAAAGGGGCTCAGAAAAGGAATTCTTTGCACTCCATCATTACTCTTGGCGCTGCTATAGTAGAGCTTAATCCGGCCCACCTAGATCTTCAGAGAGGCCGGGTCCGAAGGCCTAACCTTAGTAGGTCTTCTCACTGCTCTTCTGTACAGGTTTGTTGTAATTTGTGTCGGCAATCAAAATGAGACATGCTCATTTTTGTACTCCTCCGAGCTCGCATCATTTTTCGCTATAAACAGGGACAGGCTAGTTTACTTAGCTTGTGTTATACAGACTTATTTTGCTAATTGGAAGGGGCCTTATTTGTACAGTTATGCCAGTTCATCCTAAAATTAATGTATAAAAGCCGGCTCAGAGATTGAAATGTACATTGTCTCGTTTGGTTTTATATCCATCAAAGTTCCGGGGTTTCGTTTTGAAACATACATATTATGTATCTTTTCGAAAAGACGTTTTAACAGCTTCGAGCTATACCAAATTTTGACTGAATAGTCCTTTAGTTTAACAATCGGTTCAGTCCAAACTGCACATCCTACAAACCTAGTCAAGAAAAGCAATAACTCCCCCATCCCTCAGCCTTTAACTTTGGAGCCGCTGCGGGCTGAATGGTCCAATCTGGCAGGCTGTCACGTCCTGTTTCGCCACGGTGTCGAAAATTCATTTTCGTGTCGGGACCCTATTATCTAATCATTTTTTGACCAAAACTGCGGCGGACGAGAATCAAGGGGGCGATCCACAGTGGAGCCAGTTTAGTTTGCCATCAAAGATTCGAATTCTTGGGTTGTCAACACAATGTTCCATGTAATTTTATTTATTTGAACTTTGATCTTCTCATTTGTATAAGAAATTCTTGATTGATGCAATGAATAGCTAAAGAAACATATATTTGAAATCTTATTTGAGGTAACCCCGTTCCGTCATGAACTCCTTCCTTATCTTGGCCGCTCTTCTCCCAGCAGCTATCGCCCAAACCTGTAGCAATGGAGGAATTGGAAGTTAGTACAGGCAGCAAACCCTCCAGCGGGCCCGGCCGGGGCGGGCTTGGGCCTAAGACCAATATGACCATTCATAGGCTAATTTAGCTTGTCTGGACAACAGGATTTTTTTATATACATTACATGAAATTATACATTTCATATGCTGCCCTGATATTTTAGTTACTTATCCGATTGTTGAAAACACTATACGACTGAATAATCAACTGGGTAAACAGAAAAGAACTAATTCCAATGAACTATATCCATTCATCGGCTAATTTAGATTGTCTGGACAATCAAATCTGCCCTGCACTCCAGTTCTAGGATTGATTTTGTCAACACAGGTACCGGTAACGATTCCGGTTCCGCCTACTACCTTAAACAGCCA
>JAQGAV010003992.1:0-11219 GCA_034691345.1 Phasmarhabditis papillosa | reverse complement strand
GAGCATTTCAAAACTGCACCACTTTTCGGGGGTTACTGTATTTTTGCGTGCCACATTAACCTTACAATGAGCGCCGCCAAAAGGGGCGTGGCTGCCGGTCTCTACATATAGTCGGCGGACAAACTATATGCGAGGTCTGAGTGGTCAACTTAAAACGGGCCAAATAGTCGTAATGACTAATATAAATTATTTTTCTCAGAGAAAATAGTTAGATGTGGTGTTTGTTCTACATTGCATCTCAGACTAGCCCGCCTTTTTGCGCGCAATTGCTCGGCCGAGATCCAATAAAATGTGAGCTTGTACCGTATACCCTTCCATAAGCCTTGATAGCCGACTATAGGGGACCTCAAAAACTGACGATGTTCTGTTACTATCAAAATAGTCCTGACTTCTAAGCAAGTGACAGATCGAATACCAAATTTTGTTTGCTTTCGTGATTTTTTCGTTTTTTTTTCCGAAATTGTCATTTTTTTTCTCAGGTTGTACTTTAAATAGAATTTTGAAACGGAATATCCATTTCATACGTTTGAGAATGCACATTGACTATAGACGCTCGGAGTGACCCAGGCACTGTTCGCATGTTATCGACTCCTGATCTTGACACCCAGTCAAGCAGCAGTACCCAGAATGCCAGAATAAACCAAACCTTTGTTGTTTCCGTGGTAAGTTGCGAAAAAGATAATGAAAATGCAAAATGTGGTCTTTAGATTTAAAACTGGTTTTGCACAGCTCGGCGTTAACTACTCGGCTACTACGTTTTTCATCCATTTGCGGCATAATAAATGTCTAATAATAATATTATTCATTAAGAAGGTCTATTAAAACCAAAATAGCGCTCAAACAAGTGTTTATAGCCGTTTGCGGTACTTCTCACATCTGGTATTGTTTGCTTTATTGTAACCGCTAATCTGTTTTTGTTAAAACTATATACAGATTATACAACTTATGCTCAACATCTTTCATAATAATGTGTTTTATTTAGGAAAACACATATTTACTATTTTAGAGATCAAACTACCTGAGATTATGTAAAAATGCAATTTTATAAGAAAAAAGTTCATTAAATATTCTTATTCTTATTAAGAAGATAGAATTGAGCACTAAATCTGACCATCGGCAATATAATTAACCAATTTGTATTTGGAAAAATATTTACATAAGTAGAAAACATATAGTAAAATGAGGGGTAGGAAAGTGCCAGCCCGTGGTCAAAATTTCTCGGTTCGGGCCGACTCTCCCAAAGTACTAATGAGTGATATTAAAGGGGTGTTAGAAATTGTCATAACTTAATAGTAATAGTATTAGTAAGAAATAACATATTTAAAAAGATGAACAAAAATAACAAAACCTCCTTTTAAAGGAGGAACACGGCCTAAGCACTTCGGACACAAATCGCCATAATAGTGGGTAGATAACTACACCACAATGGCAAAAATTGTGTCCTAGTTACCTAGGGCTTTACTTATAACTTATTTGGGATGGGGTACCACCTTACAGCACCAATTGCTTTTAATTGCCTCTGTTGAATGCTACCTTCGCATGCAGCGTATATCGGATGGGAAAAGGCACCCGGCGAGAGAGTAATGGATTGCTCATGTGGGGTAGAGGGCGCAGAGACAGTAGTTTGGATTTTATGCTTTAAAGGCACGCTACGCTCGAAGTTTTGTTTTTATTTTTATTATACATATTTTTGTTATTCAGCATGAAAAGTTTTCACAAAAATGTAAATATCAGACAAAATGAAGAAAAATGAAAGCTTTTATAGAATATTTTATTTTGGCCCATCCTTAGTGGTTACTGTACCCTATTTTGAAATATAATGGTTAAAAACATATTTGCGAGGAGAATTGTGCACATTTCGCTTGATAGCGAGGATTATAATCTAAGATAATGATAGAAATATTTTTAGTTTTTGAAAATTATTTCTAGTTGAAAATTTTGCAATTTGCCGCAGGGTTGCGTGGTCGGGATTTTGGTTCCTCCTTGTCCAAACTCCGCCCCTAGGGGAACCAAAACGCAGGGTAGTAGAAAAAATGCCATAACTGCGATTTTAAGAGATTTTGCATTTTTGGTTCAACTGGCTCGAGTGATTTGGGTTACTGTTGCTGACTTCAATGAAAAGTAGTATGAAACTATATAAAGTATAAAATTATTTATGAGATTCATGGTTTTTGGCCCAGATAATGGTAGAAGTGTTTTTAGATTTTTACTTTCTTTATATTTCACGAGGTATAGACAATGGGCCTTTTTATGCAAAGGTTCTAGCTCAAGCCAGGACTCCGCCTCCATTCGAATCTAAGCACAGGGTGGCTATTTTTTCAAACGGTCATAACTCTGCTTAAAATGAACGTAAAAAAATCTATATAAATATTTCAACTCAGTATTAGTGGCTCTATCTACTCAAATATTAAAGTTAACAAGAAATTTTTGAGTGTACCTTAAAGAAGAATTGAGCAACAAAACAAGAGATCTGATAGTTTTATAGTCAGATTCAAAAGTAATGAGGCCGTGTATGCTGCGTATTTCGTTATTTTCAACATTGTGCCTTCCTGCATTCTACGCGCGCGGTATCAGCAGATTGCAAACATGCGTTCGCGGCCGTATTACTTTTGAATCCGACTATAGTACACATTCCTTGTTCACAAGAATGAAGCACACGTTGGATGCAATCAAACAATAAGGGACAAAATAAATATACGTTAAGAGCACGTCGACTAACTGTATCTTGTTAACATTTGAGTAATAACTTATTAACTTATATATTGAGGCTGCACTTACCGGTGCTTACTGGACAACAAATGTCCAGATTGGAACTCCGCCACATTCATTTTACGGTGCGGTGAGTATTGCTTGTTATAACATTCTGTTAAATAGTAAAGAAAATAAGAAGTATATTATAATAAAAGTAGATTAAACAATTAAACTAAAAGTAAACAATACTGACGAATGTAACTTAAAGTAATAGACCAATTTGCCTCCGTTCCTTTACGAAATAGTCCTTGCCAATAGTTGAGGCAAGGAGCCAAGACACGTGACTTTTGGTATGTAGTTGTAGTGCTATAGTCTGTTTCAAAACCTGTACTTTTAACACCACCGCGGGATAACTACTCATAGCGCGTGCAGTCTAGGTTTTGATACAGAATATTATTGTATATACAAGTCACCGTTAGTAACAATACTCATTTAGATAGACACACAAGGACAGTCCGTTTGGATCACCAGCGATTTTTGTCGTAAGTTTGCGCTTTCTAGCAGACTCAGTTAACTAATTAGCACCCAGGGCTGAGAAAAGGACGCCTTTACAAATTTTTGGCACCGGCCCAGCCCGGCCCGTGAAATTCCCAACCCTGTTAGCACCTAAAGTTATATGTAGATTATTATCTATTCTGATTTATCTTTGTTCAAAAAAAACAGTCTAAATAAGATTCTAACACTTTTACTTTAAGTTATTTCTTTCAGAACCTTCCTACTGGAAAGCAAAGTCGCAATTCCATGCGTAAGTTACCATATTTATCGCATCCAATCGAAACCGAAATCTTTTCAGATACCAATCTTCCAGTTACACAAATATGGTGGAGACTTTCGATCAATCAGATCAACTTGGTGAAGTTGAAGGATCAGTAGGATTCGATACCTTTATTGTGAGTTTGTCCGGAATATACATTTTCATTTAGTTTAGAAGTTGACGCAATATTTTGTAATAGTAATTATATAGTCCATCTCAGGAACTAGGTTTCGAGCGCGGTATGACGAGCGGGCGCAGTGATATAAAAAATAAATGTAAAATCGGTCGACCTGGTGCGCTTTCTTCAAACGTACATTCATTATTTATAACACTACGCCGGCTCGTGATACCGCGCTGAAGACCTAGGTCTTGAGATGGACTATATAAGAGATTTCATTTTAGAGACGAGTTTGTAAACTTAATTGGGATAAACGTTTTATTTTCAGTTTGGACAAATTGCTAACAGATCTACAGTAGTTAATAGAAAGTTTGGCCTGGTGCGTGGTAACTTAAATTCAACAAAGTTAATAACAAAATATATATCCTAAAAATGATTTATCCACGTTATCCAAACTGTTTTTTATTAAACAGTATGGATGGTAAGGATAATCGTAGTCAGTGTCTTGAAGCGTTTGGCAACCCTATCCCACTCAATGGCATAACGAGCAAAGTTGTTTGGTTATTAATTTAGCTAGGTCATTCTTTATTCCGTATTCACAAGCAACTGACCTTCCCATGTCTATTGCCTATGCACCTGGAGTCGATGGAGTTCTTGGCCTTGCCGGACCGTCGGGCAAATCATTCATGGACGACGCTTTCAATGAGGGTAGGCATTTCTACGTAATGCTATGGATTATGTTTTTTTTCCTCAAAACTTTATATTAATCGAATTTTTAAGTAAACATTATTATAGCTAAGCTTATAATTACAATCAGTTTGGTCTTTTTCATCGGATTATATTCTTTAAGGTGCTTGGAATGCTGATGTAGTGACGTATTGGCTAGAAAATCAATGGGAAACTAAAGATAATGGAACACATGGAGTATTATATTATGGAAGTAGGTGGAGATGATAAAATATATTAGTTATAGTGTAATCATGGAGAGCACCCATATTAGCATGCTATTCATCTAACTTAAATTTACCGTTAGTAAAAATTGCTCGCAAAAAATGGGTTCACACAACCGAGTCATAATTGAACGACGAGGGCTACAATAAGTTTCTTTAGATTATGACAACTTGCACTGTAACTATTCATACTATGTTCAAAACACTGATTCTACTCTATACAAATTCACAGCAATAAAATTCTATGTTTACGGAAATAATACAGTATTGTACGGCAGTGGAAGCAATAGACAGGTGAACTATAACAATAAGTGAAGGATGTTTTCTTGAAAAATTATGTATATTAAACCTATGTCCAAAATGAAGAACCAATTTAAAATAACAAGCCTGTTTTTGAATTATAGAAGTAATTTACAAAGTTATTCAGGTAATCCTCGCAAGTACCTCACCTTACATCACAGCGCCTAGTTACGTGGCTTCAATTATTCTCAGCGGTTTGGGTAAGTAGGTCTATTATTAACAATCTAGTCTGATTCATTTCATAGCTAACATTAGGAGTTATATAATTCATTGACTGAAATATTACTTGTCGAATGGACTAACTAAAAGAATGTTTTCTAAGATCAATATACTCTGGGATATAACTAATAATGTTTAGGACTAAACCCCAATACTCCTCTACCAGCTACAGTAGACTGCAATCTCATAAATACAATGCGATTCTCATTCAGTAATGCTAAGTCGCTTCGCAATGATAGGAAGAGCCGCAACGTCGCTATGGACGCTTGGCTGCCACAAGCCAGTTATCCCTGTGGTAACTTTTCTGACACCTCTTACCAGAAACTTTCTGATTAAAAGGATCGATAGGCCACTCTTTCGCGGTCTGTACACAGGTGAGAAACGACGATTAAAATAGATTGAAAAATACCAAACCATTGACTTACCGTTTCCAAAAAGTTAGAGGTCCGGTAGGGCTCCGCATCGCACAGGTCGGCTGCAACCGGTTTTCAAAACGTGAATCGCGGCTGGGTCCATTACGACCGAGAGCCGCTACCACTTTAACATGTTGCTACTACGTCGATTTTGCTTTTCTCTGTTAGCTGTTCCAACATCTCACTATTACTTAGTTCTATAGCCGGCGAACTAATCGCTTGCGGATAGAGGTCTTAAAAATTCGAATGAGATCGGAGATTTGATCTAATTGCTCTAATAACATCTAATAGATTTGCAGTTCGTACCGTAACCACTCGCAAGCGATTAGTCCACCGACTATGCAAACATATATAAGAATCCCATTAGGTTTATTTTTACGTTTAAAACCTTTTTCCGAAAATGTGCTAGGACTGAACCTAATTATCCCTCAACCCGACGGAACATGTAAGCTGGCAATGACTACCGTGAGTAACAAAAACGATGTATTATATCATAAATAACCAAGTAAACAACAGAAAATAGATGGATGTTTCAAAGACCGTTTGTACACGAATCCTAATCTAGCGGTGCAAATTAAAATTAATTGGAAAATATTCTCAGTTACTTTAGATATAATAGATTATATAATATTATAATGTTTTATTTAATAGAATTGTTTATTTTGATCGAAACCAACTTAATCTTCATATCTTTCTAGAGTTCAAGCAGCACTAATGATGGGGACCAGGGTCACATTGAACTGGGCATTCCATTCTTCAGAGGACGGTGAGTAATCATAGCCATTAGATAAAGTCTGTATCAAGGTTTTACATCCTAAAGAAAAGCGGGATTTGATTAAAATGAAACAAGAGCTATATTTGCAGCTAGTTTCTTAGACAGAGGCGGTGTTATGATAAAAGTAAGGAATTTTTGAAGAAAAGGTTCCCAATCCATCAATTTACCATTTAGTTTTACATAACACCGCTGCTACTTAGCGGCCGTAGCATAGATAAGCCCGGGTGGGTGCCCGGGCAGTTTCCAGCCTGTCCGGGCAACAATCCACAACTACTCGGGCAGCTAAAAACAGCCCAGACACCCACCCGGGCGTGTCTATGCTACGGTCACAGGTGGAATAGAAAAAGAATATGGATAAGTCATTAAAGTTAAACAAATTTTGATGTCTGATTTCCTTTACAAGGAGCTGTTTGCTTCAAATACACGTATAAACAACAAAAGGAGCATTCCGCTCACAAATCCCACAGTACATACCTGGCTAACTACACAACTTTATATTGTTTTTCAGCTGCACCTATTTGGACAGATCTCAAGGTAAAATTGGATTCGGAATCCCCGGAGTCAGAGTGCCAGGAGGAAAGAAGTGAACAGTGACACCGGTGTTAAGATTAGATAGATAATTCATTCAGTCATTGTTGGTTTAAAAAATGCTTAAACAGAAATAAAGCAAGCCGATTTTCATGGCTTTTTCTTCCAAATCCTGGTTTTTCAAAAAACTTATTGAAAAAACACAATTGTTCATGGTGGATTAAAACCCGCCACCTCTCGCTCCATATAAAAGGTTCATCATTTACCTTATTTACAGCAGACGGCTGACTGCACAGCCCAAGATTTGGAACCCTGGGTATTTAACGGTTAAAAATAATGTTTACTAATTATTCAATATCTTATTATGCTCTCGTATTTAATAAATTTCCAAGCTACCAAAAAAGATTAGAATCTGTTTTATGAATATTTATTAAAATTAAATACAACTATAGTGCGTACCAAAACCTAGACCGGAAGCGCCGGATGTACGTTGAGGCACGCCGCCGTGCAAATTCAGAGAAATTGGCATAATGCCCAAAATTTCGAAAAAATTGAAACCTAGTACTAATAAGTTAATATTTCGTATTACATTATTCCCTTATTTATAGATAATCTTTGGTGCTTAATTCGAATAATCATATAAGAAATAACCGAGAAATATGACAATTTCATTAAAAAAATCAGTTTACAACATTTTCAAAATTTTGGGCATTATGCCAATTTCTCGGAATTTGCACGACGGCGTGCCTCAACGTACATCCGGCGCTTCCGGTCTAGGTTTTGGTACGCACTATAGTTTTGCTATTACAGGTAGTGTTCTATCTTACCAAGTCTGGTGTACCTGAGGAATCATTTGATTTTGAATATTACGCTCTGCACGCGCTTAATGTCGAAGCAGATGATCGAATTGTGGTGGGTTCTTTTTTGCTGAAAAAAGCATAATAAGTAAAGATACCAGCCGCCAATCATCTGATCTCATAAACTTACTACAGCTACAGCTTTCGGCGCTTTATCGCCGGTATTGAAATATATCGTTCTAACTACATTCTTATTCATTCTTACATTAATTTTTTTTATCAAACCCTTAAAAATCCTATTTTTGAGGGTGTTATTATTGGTGGATTTGACAATAAGAAAGACGATCCTACTGGAAGTATAAGAACCTACACTTTTAAGAACAGCAGTTATACCTATGTAAGTAAAGTTCTAGTTGCAAATAATAATATTAATAGTTTATTCAAACAAGCTATTGACAATACAGATAATGGAATAATTATTGAGAAAAATCTTCAAGCTCATAGGATTTTTATATTTTCAAATATAGAAACGAAACCCCTAAAAATACTCAAATTATTTAAGATTGGCGATCGTCTCAAAATTGGCGAAGGTAAAGAAGTTGGCAAATATTGGAGTCTAGTTACGTATATTCGTGCAAAATGTCTTCACAAAGATGATAATGAAATTTTTTATGCAGCGCCTGAACGAATCATGCGTTGGAAACAGTAAGTTAAGCTTGAAATTCACCTGGTGACCGCTTACCAGTAATTAAAGTATAGTCTTTAAGAAGGGTGACTGATAAGAAAAGTGTGCTACTTATTTGGTACCACAAACAATTAATTGGCCCTAACAAAGGAAACCACAAGATGTATTAGATATAAAAGAAACAGATTTGATTACTACCTAATTTATAAAGGCACACACAAAAATAATATATAAAACCACACAATATAAGATAATATCAAACACTGCTCTCACACGAGTATAAAGTGATGACGTAGGTATAGTCTGTAACAAGAAAAAGACGGCAAGGTACGGTGTTAAACGAGGGCTTTCGCAATTACGTATTTGAATTTTATGAAGTCAAACCATCGCAAAAAGACGCAACGATATTTTTCTAGTAACAAGCAGTAAATTGCGCTTCTAATCATACCAAGAACATCTAATTTCGACGAAAATTATGCAATTTCAGAAAGCCTATATAACACCGCACCTTGTAGCCTTTTCTTGTTACAGACTATAGATGCATTGGGGTGCGGGTAACCGAATGGAGCGCATAAGCTGCCATAAAGTAGCACAAAAAGTGAACAGATATGTTATATTGAAAACTGCAAGGCTATTTTTATGCAAGTGAGCATAGTATTTTATTCGGGGAAACATTCCAGGTAAATGCATGTGACGAAGAATCTACAGTATACCACAAGGAACCATTCATTCAGCCCCGTATAGACGTCACTTTCAAAGGAAAAAATGATTCGACGCCAGTGACTGTTGTGTAAGTCTGGCATCGCAGGCACAATCGACAATACCAAAAATTTCCCTTGCTAACCTAAATTTCCCCCGTAGAATAGTTTTTTGGAGTTTTTTTTTGCCAATATGATCTGCCAACAAACATTTGGAACAGAAACTTCTTCGGTCAACCACCATGTACGCCAGCAGGCAAATCATAGTTTTATTTTGCAGTTCTCATCGAAGATGTGATGTTCGCAATGGTGAAAAGTGTACTATAAATGATTGGATTGCAAATCATGGAATTTTCAGGTAAAGCATATTTACTTCATGGGTGTCCGAAGTATGTTTTACTGCACAAAATAGACACTTTAATTGAATACCACCAAGATTATCTGATATTAATAATAAAAAAAACATTATTTCAGAATGTACGACACTCGCCGATTTACATATGATAATAAACGTGCGGTTGGTGATGAGAGTATGCACTTGCTCTATTATGCTCCTATTCAACATATTGGAAGTTATATGACATAAATAATATGCATCATAAGAGAAACGCAATAAAGCTATAATACCCATTCGAGTTGGCTGTATTCGGAACCATCTAGGTAAACCATTGGGCAAGGTGCAGAATGAATTACACTAATCTGTCTTAACAAAAAATAAAAAAAACAACCAACAACATTTTATAATATACAATCTCAACTGGTTTTAAAAATTCAATTTCGTTCCATAGATTCATATGTTCCGTTGTTTCATCGATAACATAAAAATGAGCCGAATTAAAACTGGAAAGTAATACAATTCTTGAAACAGCCCTACCAACCTTTGGATAAGAAGATTAATTCCACCATGAGCTTAGGGGCGAAAAGGAATTATTCTTCACTAGGAACTAGAGTTGGGCGTTTGGGCCCGTTCTGGTTGAGCCCGAGCTTCGGGCTCAAACGGGCTTTGGTCAAAACGGGCTTTCGAGCTTCGGGCCGAGCTCTAACTCAAATTTCGGGCTGGGGGGCAAGCTGCACAACTCTAGTTAGAACCATTCATGATGTATATGTTATGTCCTTCCTTATTTGTATATTAGAATATTAGTATATTAGTTATATTGATGCTATAGGTGCTATGTGTATATTAGTTATATTGATGGACAAAAAAATTCTCATAATGGTCTGCAACATTTACTTCCGACATACGAAAAGTTTACTAATAGGTAAGCCATTAAGGAATATCATTTTTCCAAAGGAAGAGGCTTTTTGCAAGAATGTATATAAGAATAGATTTCGATTTTAGCAAATAAAGTATTATATATAGTATTTCATTTCCTGTATGACTCACATCAAACATAAATGGTAGATTTCTTCGAGGTAGGACTTCGGCCATTCATTCCGGAATCTTCTGAGCAGAGAGGGCTCCTTTCTATCATTCAGCATTCGGGTGCAGGGAACATTGGATAAAGAAGATGCTGGTTTCCCTAGCCTTCTGCAGCTACGGGGATTCGAACCCACAATCTCAGATGCTCACGGATTTTGAAACAGCTGCTCTAACCACTAGGCTAAAGCACCCGCATTTGGCATCTAGCTGACAGATAGAAAATAGTTTGTTTCTATTGAAGTAAAATCTGTTTGTATTATTCTAACGGAAGTATTATCCTATTCTGGACTCAGAAATTAAGCATAGTCGAGTGCAGAGATGTTAAACCGGCCGGGCAGGGCGCCGCCTGTAGTCAATAAGGTAAATTATGAATCTTTACAATGGAGCGAGTGGTCGCGGGTTCGAATCCACCCCGAACCATTATGTTTTGTTATTTTTCAATGGGTTCCTTGTGCTGAGAAAAGGCTAATTCAAAAACAAAAATGTCAAAAATAGCCAAAATTTGCTTATTAATTCCTGAAAAACCAGGATCTTGCAGAAAAAGCCTTGAAAACCGACCTGCCTTGGCCCGGCCCGGTCCAGGGGCAAAAAAGTAGCTCTGGTCGAGAGGAGAGCTGGCTTCGGGAATATTAAGTTAATTTTTGTTTTTCAACAGTTTGAAAAACAGTTTTGAAAACAAAAAAAAAAAAAAAAAAAAAAAGTTATTCTTTGAAAACAAAAAAAATTTGAAAAAAGAGAGAACAGACAACGCTGAAGAGGAACACACAGACATGGACTGAACAGCTTCATTTACTAATAAATACAGGATTGG
>JAQGAV010003991.1:0-11219 GCA_034691345.1 Phasmarhabditis papillosa | reverse complement strand
AAACCACCGATCAGAGCTATTTCGTCTACGACGCTGGGCGAAACGAAATAGTTCACACATTTAATGATTTCATGTAACTTTAGTTTTTACTAATCCATTAAATCAATTCTATAACTTTCCTTTTCAATACTTCTCATTTTTTCAGTCTACAAATATCCCTTCATTTAAATTATTTATTATTGTTTATCTTTTAAGTAACAAGGTTCAACCGACAAGTTTGAACGAAAATATCTCCAGTGGCCGTAGTACAGAAACGCCCGTGTGGGGCAGTTTTTGGGTGCCCGAGCAGTTGATAATTGTTGCCCGGGCAGGCAAAAATTACCCGGGTAGTTTCTATACTATGGTCACAGTTTACAAGATTTTAGCAAAGATTCTGGGAAGCCAGAACTATTATACCATATTGTCAAAGTTTTGGCTATAAAAAGTTTGTTTTTCCTGTTTGGACACAGTGTTTTGCACAGGTGAATTGTTGTTGTTTCAGTCTCACAACGTTATCGACACTCTTAAACCGGAAGCGGTATCCGAGTTTAGAGGAAGAATTAACTTTTCTCTTTCTTATGATAAAGAGTGCAGTACAATGAATGTTAATATATTGGAAGCTGTTGATCTACCAATTAAGGATATTACCGGTTAGTTAAAGAATAATATTGTCATTATAAAACATACAACGGTATGAGGGCAATTGGGATGTTTTTCCGCGGGGAAACAAGTGTAGCAGCCCCCCCCCCACCCATTATTTGTGGATACGGCCAGATGAACATCCAGACCATTTTTTCGAGATATCCTCATATATCTAACTATAAGGTTTGTTCTTCTACTGAAAACACAAACTAAGTACACATTCTTTTTGTTCCTTATAACTCTTAATAATTGCATGTCTTTTTACAAATATTAATAAAATAACAAGAATTTTCTTAGTCTGCGTACTTTTCTAGTCCGTTTCCCCTATAAACAATGCTAACCATCCATATCTAAATGTTCCAAGAATCTGTCTAGGCGTTTGTCTGTTTTTCATTAATTATTCCACCTAAGCCACCTATTCTTGCTCCTTATTTTACATAACGCCGTCTAATTTGCAACTTGGCGACGCAGTTCAAAGAAATTCCACTTAACCGAATTACCTAAGATGGTGATTTCATCCGTGTAATTCCATTTAAAGAATATTAATCGAGAATAAGAACTTTTTGTGATTTGAATAAGGTCCAGTAACTAGCTATCTTTGTGCTGAAATGACCAAGAAAAAAGGTGAGAATATCTTGAGATTGTTGTGATTTGGGTAGAGACCGGCAAGCTTAAAATGTATAGGCATCTCAGCGGTAATGACGAGAAAACCGATCCATCAAAAAATGAAACTATTTATTAGCGATGCGATTAACTGTTTCAAAATGGTTCTGTTGTCTCGAAAGTATCTTTTTTTTCCTACCGGAGCAGCCCATTTTCCCCGCACCAACCATGATGTAACTATCAAAGCCTTACAATATATTAAACTGTTTACTCTTGAGCAATCTAGGTTCTACTTTATAAAAGCGAGTCCTCAGTTGACAAAGCTCTGCAAGGCTTGATATTTTCCAAAACTAGTTCCGCAGACCCTTTAAGATCTATCAAATCTGGGACTGTGCATCGATTTCATCTTTCAACTTGCCTACAACCTTTTGAAACAAATCTTAGATTTCTGCCATTTTCTACGTTATTTCCGCTAGAATACGCAATTTTCGAGAGCCTGGAGTGAAAAATAAAACTAATGGAAAACAGCATTAACCAGCGTTGTTTCTGAACTACAAAGCTATAAAAATGACCAATTCTATTGAGAAAAAAAGAACCGAAGACCAAGAAAGCTCTTTTGTTAGGAAAATGAATATAAATAGTTGAGGCGAACGGGATTACTCATTCATTAGCAAGTATTCTGCTATAGCAAACTAGTTTCTATTAGAACGCCATATTCTCAATTCTGTTGGGTTACGGTAGGATCTCATTTTTGAATCGAGAACTTTTCCATTAAACTTACGCTCAAGTCTCACTTTTTATTCTCCCATGTTAAAAAATGTAAACGGGAACATGAATCTCAGAATCTATTCCAGGGCATCTGTCCTCTCGTATTCAGTTTTGTCTGCAAATTGGCGGCTCGACTCGGCTGGTCACCGGTGTCGAGTTCATTTTGACCTGAACGGTGTGCGCCGGTGCTGAACCGTGTCTAGCCCACGGCACCGTTTGTAAGTTTGCAGTACAATTCAAGTTCTAACTTATCATCCACAAAAACGTCCACTCATGGTACTACTAATTCTTTTTAGGTAGTTCTGATCCATACGTCTGCGTCTTTATTCTCCAAGAGCCGAGTAATTGTGCGAGAACCAAAGTTCATATGAGAAATTTAAATCCCAAGTTCAACCAAACACTGGCATTTCCAGGTTAGTTACTAACGGGAAACGACAGAAAATTATCATTATATGGTTTTGCGGATTCAGAGGTGAATCGCAAGTGTTTAGAATAGTATTCTTCTACGGGCGCCGTTGGTCCTTTTTTTCATGCCGCACCTGATCGCGAAGTGAACACACGTTTCCAGCAACAGTAAAGTTTAACCAAAAAATTTGGAAAAGTACTGGCGCCCGACCGACAAACCTGGCGTAATCCAATATGAGTAACTAGAGTAGTAGGAGGTGTTACTCCATTGGATCATGGAGTAACACCTCCTACATCCAAACCCACACCCACCCTACAAGCCTCTTAACAATTTTACGGGATAGCAAACAATAATCTTTGTAGTGTTAAAAACGCAGTCCGTGAAAACAATCCTACGGTTATAGTGATCATACAAAACTGTTGAAAACAGTTAAGAAAATTAGAAAACATTGTCTGACATTCTGTTAATCCTTCTATAAACATCTTTGATGCTTAAATAAAAAATGCTTTGAATCGAGCAATCTCGAAATTATTCTGAAGAAGGGTTATAGTTTGTTCTAAAGAGACTGATTGTACATGTGTCTATAACGTAGCAGGAGCAACATAACTATGTCGGTTGCCGGTACGGGCAAAAGCGGTCACACAGTAATTGTAGTTTATTATCAGAATCAGTACAACGTTATTAGGAATACGCGATGATAATGAATCTTGTGGTGCAATTTAAAATTTAATTCTGGCTACCTAGGCATATCTCTCGTAAGATTAAGAACACTAAAAAGCTCGTTAACTTTAAGCGAATGCGGAATCCTACCGCAGGTGCGTTGCAGTTCCTGTTTGTTAGAGTATTGTTGTCCACAGCTTTGCTCAGAAGAAACGCAAACTCGTCTTTTGTAAATAAATAAACAAATCTTTAAAATCATTAAATTCAGGCGAGCTTAAATTCAGGCAAGTTTTTGGGGTGATTACCTTCTTAAAATTTCTTTCTCCACTAACTAGTATCTTCCTGTTTATCACTTCATATATATTGCATTTCTGCATAATTTTATGCATAAGACCGATATTAATAACTCTATTAGAAAAACATTAACGATTCGATGCAGACTTGGTATTAGGGAACATCTATATTGAATAGCAGTGGGCCACTCATTTCAAAACAGAGTATTTTAATTAATTACTTAATTACATTTATGTTGTATTGCAACATAAACATACAATTTTGACCTTTTTGTGCATTGAAAAAGACTGGTTCAAGAATTTAGTTTGTTCTTGTAAGCAGAATTTTCAAGTAAAGTATGTAATTTTGTTAAAAGCTACGGAAATCTTTGACTTTTTCAATTCTAACTATAAGTTTAACAAGTCCATTAACGAATGCTTATAAATTTCTACCCAAAACAGTTTTTGAATAGTCTTTTCATCAGATAATTTTCTATTCTTGGATATCGCTCGAATAGTGTTTAAGTTATTTGTAAACTTTCAACTATAAAGTAAAACAAATGTTTCTCACAAATCTACTTCGTACCGCTCGTCATCCTTCTTATGAAATTCCCTCTAAATTGGGGGCCTCGAAGGCCCAAATTAGTTTTGTTTTTGTCTGCTAACTTATGCGCGTAAAACATGATTTGCTGACGAATGTTTTCTTTTCGAAACGGGCGGTCTCAAATTACAGCTGTGATGAAATTTGTCTATGAGGATGAGTAATCAAATTCACAGTTTCAAAGAAGACTTGGGAATTTTAGCTTTGTTTCATCAGCGGTGCAACCTCACTTACAGAGAGAATGATTCGAGAAACTTTATAGTTTCATGAAACTAAATTTGGTCAATAGTTTGACTAATTTTATAACATTTAGATGAATACATGTACCCTACAATTGGCAAAGTGCTGCTTAAATTATATTATTTTTGCATATATTATATTTCATGAGCTAGGTTTCCAGGGCTGTATACCGGGGAGCAGAAGTATTACATAAAAAGGAACAGAAAATATATATATTAGGAGCCGTTCTCCAAATTCATTTATTGTTATCTATAACTGTTATGGACTGGTACAGGACTGGTTACTAACAATAATATGTTGATTACATGGCTTAAGCGTCCTTATAGCAGAAATAAATCCCTTTTATTCCAGGATAACACAAAGATAACGACGTATTGTTACTAAAGAGCATGGGACATAACATATCGAGCTACGTCCCAGGATGCTGCGCTATGAGCGAGCTCTTAATACGTACCATAATCTAATTAGTAAATATTCTTCTACCAGATACATTTAATTTAAGCAGTAGTTGTTTTATCGCTGAAAAGTTGAATTTTCCGGTTTTTAGCACGATTTCTTAACGCCTCAATCAGCTTTCCGCAACGCGCTTTCAAATCAAATTTTCCCATTGTTTGACCTTATTTGAAACAATTTGTTGCTAATTTTGGCGTGTTGCTAAAAGATCAAAACTTTCAAAAAGGACTCTTCTTTTTGCAGCTAGTTGGCTTTTTTATTTGTTGCTTTATCCGAAAGTGCGCAGTTTATATTCAAAACTTCAATCTTGACTGACATAAACTTCCTATAAAATGACAATTCTAGTTCAAGAATCACTTCTAATAAGTTTTTGAAACATTCTCAGTTAGTAAATTATATATCTCTTTTTGCAACAAATACCTTTATCGTATTAAACAAAAATGTGAATCCGTTTGGCAAGTTCGCTTTCCTTCAACAGCTTAATCAAAGATAGGACATTTCCTCGCGATTCGCGGATGTCATTGGAACTGAAATGTGCAATTTTATGTTCAGGGTTGTCCGGTGCATCGCAGTATCTTGGGGAGCAGCGATGTTATATAAAAATGAAAAGGAACTCGACGGATTGGGAGACTTTCTTCAATAGTTCATTCATTATATAACACCGCGCGGTGCGGGCCCAAATTTTCCAAAAAAACTGTGATATAGGCCCGTCCATTGATGAAAGTGGTCCGGTGAGATATGAAGTAACAAGAGAGAATTATTCTGTTCTTAACTATACTTCTAGATATAATTATCGAGCTTCCAACCATTCCGATTATATTTCATTCTAAAATAGCTTCTACCTAACTTGCTTAAAGACCCACGAGGTATCCTTTGAATATTTCAAAAATCACAGCTTTCATGGCATTTCCGCCGCTTCACCCGCGCTCCACTGCACGCTCCATTGCCATTTCGAATTCCGGAGTCTCGAGCTGATCTTGTGAATTTAAAATGCGACAAATCCGACTTTCCATTCATTTTTATATAACACCGCTGGCCCAGCATTTGATACGGACAATTATTTTAACTAGAACTTATGCTTCCCTTTTAAACAAGATTTTGAACCTAGAAAACCTTGAAAAGATGCTGCTTTTTTCTGCTGTTCCCGGTTTTCACATGAGTTGTTTTCTATTCTCGTTAGGGCAAAAACCAAATCAGCTCAATTCCGCTAAGAAATCACTATTTAATCTATTTTATATATAACAAATTCAATTTTCAATTTCCGCCGCCCCGCAGGTGCATTTTCCTTGTTCCGGAATGGGCAATTAACCTTAGTAGACTACAGAACATTTAATATTCAATTAAGAAGTAGTACACTACAGGAAATTGTGATTATTAACTAAATTACAATTTATGAGAAGGTTAAGTTTGAACAAAAAAAAATTCTTGCAAATTATTTGGATTCGCGCTGCTCCTGCTGCTGTACTATCAAGTCACATGGTTCCTTCGTCTCACTTCTTCGCTCCAAATATATGTGATATCATTTTTCTTAAACTGAATGAACCAGCTTATCTACTTTTAAGGGTTTACTAAACGTTTTCTTGTGCTTATAAGAGAGCGAGATTTGAATAACAACAATTAGTTTAAAGTTTTTATTAGAAGTAAATTAATCTACTATGATTAATAAGGCCGGTCCGTGTCAAATACTTTTTCACATTGGGATACATAGGTTTGCAGGAAGTAATATTCTTACTATAACAAATAGTAGAAATATTACTAACAAGAGTCTGAAGCCCTCCCTCCCCCCCAGTACCAAACTTATACTTTGTCATTATAGTAGGCGGACTAATCGCTTAATCGCTTGCAGTTAAAGGTCTAATAAATTAAAAATAGAGCATATGTTTGCTCTAAATTTGGTCTAATTACTCTAATAAGCTCTAAAAATTGCAGTTCGTACCGTAACCTCTTGCAAGCGATTAGTCCACAGTCTATACTTTCTGTATAGAAAAACCTGCTTTTTTCTCTGAAAACATATCAGTCTCTCATTTTTGCAGTATTCAATTTCAGCTAACCTTGGAGATTTCTATAAATAAACATATTTCTTAGTTAGTTTTCATTGTAAGTTAGTTTTTCATTTGTAAACTATGTTGCACATCACTCTAATGTTGACGTCTTTTTTCTGCGATAAATACATCCGAACTGCTCTTAGTTCATGCGAATTACACCACAATTATACCCTAAATTACTCTGTTTTTGCAGTTTTGCATAGTTTTGATCAATGACCGCAGAAGAAATGTTGCGAAAAGGATTTAGAAAGCGAGATATAGTCAAAACCATAAATGTTTATGAAATAGTGTACCATAAACTGTTAATTCAAAGTTTCGAGGGGAGTTTTGACTAATAAAACGGGTAAAACGAAACTTTTTTGACTTAAATGTTTTGCAGATACTTTCTTCTAAATCTCTATATTTCACTACTTCTTGTTAGAATAGTCTCTCCAATTTTTTCTCCAACAAATGAAACTGTATAATGTTTTAGCAGGCAATTGACAGTATATCCATAATTTCTAATTTTTGTTTTTGTTTGTTTGATAAATAATATTCCGTGCAAATTGTGAATTAAGAAGCCCCTTGGGGTGTGTAAACCAACAACAAATACAGAATATCGAGAGTGTGAAAACCCCCTTGTTGGCACTATTCTAAAAGTTGTGAATTACTTTATTGATTGTATTGAGATATTCAAGTATTCTGCCACATTTTTTTATAAGAGCTGTACATTTACTGTAAAGCAAATTAACTCCAGAAGTTGGCTGGAATAACCGGGGGAAATGGCACAAGTAAGGTTGCAGTATATACACTTACTATTTTTTAGTAGTTCATGAAAGTCTCTTTAGTGTTTATTTTAACCCCTTCACCCCAGTATCTAGTTTTTTGAGCAAGCTGACCCATCTTACGACAGTTCTCTGGTTGGGTCGGGCTTCAGATATGTTTATGAATCTGGCCTAGGTCATTTCGTAACATACAGAATGAGTATCAAGACTTGCTATGAATAACCAACTTATTCCTAATTTCGTCTTTCTTTTATTTTGCAATATAATATTTTCTCTGATTCTTGACTGAGCGGAAATGAGTTTTCTTTCCATTTTGAGAATTTGTCTCGAATTTCTAAGCAAAACATTAGAATTCGTCTATCCGCAGTCAACCGAATTCAAAACATCCAACAAGGTCGAAATGAAAACATTTGAGTATCTTTAAATACTAATTTTGTATCCTTTTTAATCTTTATAAATAGTTAGACTTATTCTGAACCTTCGAAGTATTACATTATTAACATTAATCTGAACTATAGTATAGTTTCGGCATACGCTTCGTATTTCCGGGTATGTACCTTATGTAACTTATGTGAATCGAAATGTTTTTGCATCGTTAAAATTTAGGCACGTTGCTCCCGGATAAGTTTCACAATTGTGCGTTCCTTCTCAGATTTGCGGCCCCGTACCGGGGTACTACCCGCAAATTTCCCGGTCACTGAAATGAACTAGTTTTATAGAACACGTAAAAACACTGTGTTTCTTCCGTTTTCTCAAAGTTTTACAAAAGTATTCATATTCTTTCTATCAATTAATTCAGGAGTTCTTGTTATACTTTAATTTGATCTTTTCGCTCTAATAAACTTATCAATTTCTTTTATCTTTCAGCTCCATCCCTATTTTCCCTTAATGGATCGTTTAGCTGCAGTCCATGCAATGCACGGTTTCCTAACAGTATCTAGCAAACGGCGCTCGCATGCTAAACATCGATCCTATTCATTATCCGATAGAAGGGGTTTAGTCTCACCGTTAAGGACCCCAGCAAGAGGAACTATATCAGATACACCTACTAATAAAAGTATGCAAACAAGCAATAGTACGAAAACTATGTTTTTAGTTTTCAATGGCTGTTTTACAGTTTTGCCTTCTTATTTTATAACACCTAGAACTTTTCATGCTGAGTCATGCTGAAATGAAACTGTGTATATAGTATATATATATCCGAAACTCCACAAATTCAGGTTTAAAACACAGCGTATAAAAGAAACTAAAATAAATATGTCTAAACTCTATATTATTGTTTAATATATTTGTTTTTACAGGGCATTCAATGAAGAAGCTTCATGATATGACTCTTGTAATGCAGGTCATGGACTATGACAGGTACACATATAAAAAATATTGTCTCTATAGAGAACTAGCTGTCAGGTTAAAAGGAATGCACTTTTGAAAAATAAGACTCCCAATGCGCCGAATATCCATTATTTTTATACAACTCCGTTGCTCCCCAAGGATGCAGCACTAGAAGCATAGTCTTAGAAGCGGACCATATTCGAACGTAAACACAGGGTTGAAGATAAAAACTAAGCTACAAGCTAGAATGATCTGGAAGTAGTACTACCTAAGTTAACTTGCAAAGTAAACTGCTAAAAGACACAAGTATGCGAATGAAAAACTTTTTAGGCCACTTAATGTAGCATGTAACTGGGCTATAACATTTGTTATAGGTTTTCCGCCGATGATCCAATTGGTGAAATTCTGCTACCAATGAAGAATGTAAAGTTCGATAACAGTCCCGTCTATTGGAAGCATTTACAAAGACATACAGTATCTAAGGTAAACAGAACAATATATATATATATATATATATAATTAAAGAAGTCATATAAATTTTGTTTTCTACATGTCCAGGTTTGTGTTTTTTCATATTATAAGTACCAACAATTATATAATTACGGTATGTGGTAATTTCAGCTGGGGGACTCCGAAAACACTGAACCGTTTTGAAGGTTGTTGCAAAAAGGCTTTGTTCAAAAGAGTGCGGTTTTCGCTTGTTCTGTTTTTTGGACCTCCCCAGCTAGGTAAAGCTTAGATTATGTGTTCTGAGAGCTTACTATCCAGGAAAGCACAGTTATAGCCGGTTCTAGTATTAAGAAACGGCTTGGTTCAAACAATGTTTCTAAATTATTGGCCTATCCTATTTATTATTACCTCTAGGAGCAATGCGGCGAGTTGATGCTCTCGATGTGCTATCTTCCCGAACACGACAAGGTTACTGTAAGTGTAATCAAGGCAAGAGATCTCAAAGCGAAAGACAAACTGGGCAGTTCTGGTTAGTTGTCTTACTGTAATTTGAAATAGAGCGCTTTTTAGACCCTTATGTTAAGTTGTGGCTGGTTCAACAGGGAAATAAGCTAGAGAAGCGTAAGACCGGAGTAAAGGCACAGACATTGGCCCCCATATTCAATGAATCATTTGCATTCTCAGTTCCAGCAAAGGAAATATTGGAGAAGGATGTGAACCTAGTGGCCACGGTTAGTTCGAAGATCAGCACTTCAAGATAGAAGATTCCACGTTCCGTGGGCCCCTACCGGCGGTCTCAAAAAATGAGCCCAGGCGGACTCACGGGTTCACACAGACCTGGTTGTAAGCACCGGAAGCTTTTAACCTGATTCGAAGATGTAACAATTATATCATCAAATCTATCACTTTCAAAAAATCATACCGACCATGAAGACAAACTGGAAGCCATCATTATCTAATTTTACCCATCGTTAGTACAATTTTATTTCGAAAACCCTGAAAAAATCACAAGCCCAACACTGGAAACCTTTATCAAAGTGCCTACAACTCAATCAACATTTTAGGTAATGGATTATGATATTGTGGGTTCAAATGACGAACTAGGCCATGTCATAGTGGGCAGCCTCGGAGGAGAAAGTGGTGCCAAACAGTGGAAAGAGGCGCTAGCCCACCCAGAACAGCCCGTGGCCGCTTGGCATAAGCTAAATCCGAAATGGTGAACTCTAGCTTGAAACGAGATCTCTTCTAAGAACAGTTTGTACATAAATAGATCTCATAAACTGCAATAAATAAAATGTTTCTTTGTTTGTTTCATTTAATTGAAATGTAGACAAAATCCGTGAATGAAATAAATTTGTTGTGCATCGGTTTTATTAGAAGATATATATTTAAATGTTAGCAATACGTCTTAATCGAGTAAATTGAAGGAGAATAGCAGGTAAAATATAACATATCTTGTGATATGACCATATGACCATATAATACTGCCCCGCTCGTTAGCCGCATATTTGATACTACTCATTAGCTTGATAAATATTGTAAATTTAAAGTGGTGTTTCATTTTCATTAAATAATAAACAACTAACAGAAATGGATTTGCACTATACACTTCGACTATCTTCGACTTTACATAGTTTCAAATGATACATTCGTTACGAGACATCTTGTAAACTATCTAATTTAAAGTTCACTTCCAAGAAGAAAATTCGAGTGTTCATTTAAATATATTAAAATTATTATTAATAGTTATGTAAATGTAAAATACATTAATGTAAAACACTGGTCTTTTTATAATCTTCTTTTTTTTCTCAAAATGTTCCGGTCAAGAAGGCGGTGTCTAAAATTGACCGGCGTTGATACTAATTCAGTTTAAACTGAATATTTTGAACAAGGGTGGCATCCGACCGGTCGCGACCGGTCGCGACCTGTCGGAGAATTTGAAAAGCCGGTCGCGACCGGTCGGGTCGCGACCAGTCGCGACCGGTCGCGACTGGGGTGTCGCGA
>JAQGAV010003990.1:0-11219 GCA_034691345.1 Phasmarhabditis papillosa | reverse complement strand
CCCGACCGGTCGCGACCGGCTTTTCAAATTCTCCGACCGGTCGCGACCGGTCGCGACCGGTCGGATGCCACCCTTGCAAAAATGGATTATTTGATTAAACTTTTCTGTTTAGTTTGTTCTTCCATTGATTAGAATTCTTCTATTCCTAATGAGAAAGACCATTCGTAATCATTTTAGCAAATACAGGCCATATTTAGTTGTTTCTTTATCAAAAATGTTTCTTGCGATCAGACTAAAAACAAAATGTAAAAATCGGAAGGTATTCTTCTTTCGAAAAAAGTTTTCTTTACTCAAGGATTTTCGTTGATTTTCTTTCGATAAAAAAACGTTTCGAATTTCTCTCTAAAAAGTGTGTTAACCATAAAATTGGTATTTCCCGTTCATTTTCATTTAACAACGTTTTTCTCCAGGATATTGTGCTGACAAATAACTCTTGATCCAGACTATAGTTGAACTTAGAAATACTTCTTTTCGCTTGAAATCTTATTCTTTCTATTGTAGTCACCTCCTACGACGTCTCCACCGGAAAGAAGATCGCCTTACAGCACTTCAGTACCTTCCAAGTCGGTTCTGGCAACTTTGGGGGACAGAGGACTAGTCCGAACGAGAAGCTACCAGCCGACATACCTAACAGAGCACCCGATGCAGTCATTGAAGAGAAGACATCCTTTGAACAGGTAGACTAACTGAAAATATCCAGCCTTAAATCTTTGAAGAACTTAGGGATTATTTGGCTCTGGGTACCGGGATGTTATAAAAACTTCTATACAATTTTTTTATGTGATGATTGTCATTTCATCAGTAGTTGCTGGATTCTAGACGCTGGGTAGCACAAGGCCAGGCCCAGGCCATAAGCCCGAATATATTGATATGGAAGAAAATATAGGAGAGGGCATGGGTTGGGTGTAAAACTTCTCAAAACTTCTCAATATCATCCTAATCTGAACTACTGACTTGGCTGTTCTGATTTCCCTACTGTTCCCTTGAACATGAATGGCCATTTTATACTGGAATAAATATCTTACTCCAGGCTGCCTTGTACCGACTTGGCTCCGGTGACTACAATCCCCTTCATATCGACCCACAGTTCTCAAAGGTATAGTCAGACTAATCAATTATTATGAAATGTCATTTGAATATTAATTCCTTAGCTTTTGTTTATTCTATATTCCTATTCTCTATAAGCATGAACTTTTGAAGAACAAATACCCATTTTAGGTTGTTTATTCTTTCACCTAACCCCTGAACTAACCATAAGACAACCAAAAACTTTAAATAAAGTGTATTCCCAAAAGTAACTAACTTTCATAGGTTTTTTTGGCTCCATTCCAAAATGACAATATAATACACAATTTCCTTCATCTACAGAATCAGGGATGGGATTTGACCGGTCTAGTTTTCAGAAATGGAGCCGGGCCGGTCCATTCCTACCCTTGTATACAGTCCAGAACCCAATCCCCGCAAACTACGCATGACTGTTTCAATGTGATTACTATTCCCAAAACTATCATTTTAGCAATAAGCAGCTTATTATAAACTTCATTCGACAACTTCTAAAGTTCGCCTGGTAGATGTTGTCTGTATCAGAGCTGTTTATCCGACCTGGCCTGTCCGGCCCAGCCTGAAATTTTGGAAGTTACGCCGGGCCGGGCCGGACGGATAACCAGCTCAGGCCTGTATCAGCGGCAAGGTTTCCAGCGCAGTAACCTGTAGAGTAGCAGTGTTATATTCAAAAACAAAAGACATTTAGAGACATTGTTCCCACGGCCTAAATTTTCCATTCAATTATATATAGCAGAACAGACTATACTTATTTCCACAACATTCGCGATCATTTTAAATGCGAATTACAAGTGTTCCATCCATCGTTTTCAACCTCTCTTTCCACTCGTTTCTTACTTTGCATGTAACTTTTTCTACCCTTACCCTCTGTGTATTTGTTTCCTTTTAAGAAGGCTGGTTTCAAGGATCCTATTCTACACGGACTATGCTCACTGGGATTCGCATCCAGACACGTCATAAAGGCATGGGCAGACAATGATGCGACCAGGTTCAAGAGCATGAAGGTACGTTATGCAAGGGATAGATTGGAGATTGGTACGGTGTATCCGTAATTTCTAATTGATAATTTCTACCGACGTTCCGCATTTTTTCAAAGGCGGGCATATCTATTTTAAAGGCGTCCCTAATTCCACCCTAGTTACGGGATATACAACTTTGGTTTACTATTCCTTGCTTGGATAAGTAGCGTATTCTGAACCTAGCAGAAATTTGTGGATCTGGTTGTATTAGAGCCAACTATGCTCTGATTAAAGCCCTCGATTGGCAAAACGATTATATTTATTGTACTAAAGGACTAAGCCGTATTATTTCAAATATGTAGTCACTTTGGTACAATCACTCGGAAACAGGCTTTCTACATATATTTTTGTTTTGCGGGTCAAGCTCTGCTTGGGGACCCTTTCTACTTACAGATCTTTGGGAAGGAAGTTTTAAAAGTTGGACATCAGAATTATTTGTTTATATATTAATCTATATCTAGCTTTGTTTAGGTTCGCTTCTCCTCCCCAGTTATTCCAGGACAAACCCTAAGAACTGAAATGTGGAAGGACGGAACTCGGGTTATATTCCAAGTAAAGGTGAACAACAACAGTAAACAAGCTAGAGAACGAGCCGGTACCGAGCTAATTTTAGTTCGAACGCTGCTCTATTGGTGCTAAGCTGAGCCCACCTTTCAAAACAGCAGACGCCGGCCTTTAAAAGAAACTTTTGTACCATTCCTGAAAACCTATTTTGTTTGATTGTATATACTTCATACAAAAGAGCCAAGTTTCATAATAAGTAAAATTAATCGTTAACCTACTAAATCCGAAAAGTCTAATTAACTTTTAAATGTTTCAAAATACAGATAAAACTGTTTTAGGTAAAAGAAACGGGTAAAGTGGTGCTTGCTAACAGCTGGTTGGAGCTAAGTCATGTTAATGCAAAGCCAATGGTTGCGGAGAGATACGCAGCCAAGTTATAAGGAAGGATACGCAGTGAATTTGTCAAATACAATAAGTTTGCATACAATGTAATGTACAGAATAAAATGTTTAAAGAAATGTAAACTTGTAATGTATAAGCAGAACAAAAGTTGAAGCTTATATCGGATGGGTTTGTTGCCCGTAACACGACATCCTAGATTGTATAGGAATATTCTGAATACCGTTTCCTAGAGATTCCTTTTGAGAGCCAAAACCTTCCCTACTTCTTTGAGAAATGTTTACATTTTATCAACCCAAATAGATGGTTTGGATATTAATAGTGTATAAAAGATTTACTTCACTATTCATTATACACAACTATACCACAATTTATATACAAAACCAGGATTATTATGCATCGTCGCAGTACTTGCATTCGTGGATTGAGACGTTAACAAGTTCAGCGAACTTCTTCAAATTCTCAGCATCTTCTTTGTTTTCACTGCGTTAAAAGGCTAAACTTACAAGTAAACGGTGCAGGGGTGGAAAATGGCAGACCGGGCCGGCTTTTGTTCAAATGGTTTAGCTTCTGCCCATCCCCGACTTGGTCGACACTAGAAAAGTTCGACCCCTAAAGTTCGGTGTTATTTTGTGATATAGTGTATAGTTCTCCAGATAAAACAAGTATAAGCGTTTTTTGTGAATGGAGGTCCACGTTATAGGTTATATAAGAAGTGGGAACGGCCTTGGACTCGAGGAAAACCCGTTGAGATTTCGGCACTCCATCGAAACTTTATTTAATATAGAGCAAAAGTAGTATTGCTTGATAAATAAGACAACTGCTTTCAACGTAGGAACACAGCTTTCGTTTGTGGTGTTACCGTTTCTGGTTTGGTTAAAAAAAGAAACTGTTTTTCAGAAATGCATGGAATTCCCATCCAGCGGCGGGGTTCTCAAAATCGGCCCAGCAGCGTCAAGAAATTAGGAAATACGCACATTTGTTAAACTTCTTGCAGGCAGAAGTGGCAGTTTTCACCCCGGGCTTCTCAAAATTGCGAGCTTGGGGCACCTCCATTATACAAATCCCTAACGAAAACTGGGCGACTGTTCGAATAATGTGCTAATTTAGCCGCTGTTCTGCTGTAAGGTTTCCAAATGATTTAGAGCCGACCTACGTTACTTCTCCAGCTTCGGCGACCCATTTTGTGAATTATGCCGCAAGAGTTTGGAATTAAGCCATTCAAATTCATAAATGTATACAGTTCGGTTCATAGCAGAAATAGGTAAATTGAACTTGAACAGAACATAATACTTGAGACCAATCGACGTTGTTATTACATAATTTCATGTTAGACATCTTGTTAACTATTGGATATGCGTCAACTAGTAGACTTCATGGGCATACGTATATGAAGTTCATATAGGAAACAAAAACTCTGATCAGTAATCTAGGATCAGAACACTGGTAAAACCACACGATTAACAATAGGAATATTAGGAACATTCGTTATATCAGCATATGTGCTAATCGATCAGCTCTCCCCTCTAATAGTACGATTCCTATTCAAAAGACTGTGACAGGTACATAAGCATCAGTAACATTGCGGTTTCGTGCCGGCGTAAAGAACTAGCTGCCTACAAGGAGCCTGCGCAACGCAAAGCCGCAGTTTGGATTTTACAACTTCTCAATTGAGCGTTCCTTGGATGTTGCGATATTCCCAAAGAGCTCAGCAGTATTATTCTGAATGCTCCACTAAATATGTAGAATTATCAAGTACAAAATATGTTCATGTGTATCAAATCCTATCATTGATAGATATGTTCATCAGTCTACTAATATTAGCATCTAAACAAAGAAGACAAAACAAGTCACTTCATTTGCATTTAGCAAAGAATATAGATCGTTCTGCCAATCTAGAAGATCTATAATATTGATGATATCCAACCCAATAAAGCGCCGATACCCTTTAAGTTGCCACAAGAATAATAATTTTATTACATTACAATATCTTTATTTATCAACCCGACTCGAGACCTATCAAAAATAATTACAAATTTGACCGTGCGATCAAATGATCTAAAACATTCAAAATACAATGAGATACAGTAAAATTATCTACAAAATTTTATTAAACCTCCACGGGGTGCTGTTGTGGCATAGCACCATTCTTGCAGACGGTGCGGGAGATCGTTTCGATGAGCGATGTTTCCTTCTTGACATTTCCAGCAGCAATCTTCAGGTTGTCCAAGGCACGACGAGCTGCCTAAAATTAAATGTAGATCAACAGAAAATATAACAGCGCTTGGCACGGAAGACGTTGAAAACTCACAATGTGAACGAAGAATTGAGCAATGTCAACCTCGTGGGCGGCACTGTGAGCGTTCTTCTTGATGGAGTTGGTGCATCGGGACAGAGTGGCGATCATACTGTAGATATCAATGGCGGCATCAGCGACACGGACAAGCTCAAATTGGTGGTCTACAACATAATATCATATGATAAGCCTCAAGAATCTGAATATTACCAATCACTCCCTTCTTATGCTGCATGAGAAGACCCTCGACGGTCTTTCCAAAGACACCGATGCAGGTATCGAGAACCTTGGCCTCTTCGGACAGAGAAGAATCTACGACGGAGGCAAAGTCGGATCCTGTGCTTCCTCTATAAGCAAAGCAGAATACATAAACAAAACACTGCTAATCCACATACCCTGTAGTTCTCTTCACGACTTCTCCAAATAGAGCGCTGAGTCCACCAGACTTGATCTCCGTGGCTAACTGTTGGAGGTGTTTGCCAGCATGCTGCAAGATGAAAAAAGATTACATTTTAATTAGTCTCCCATACCTGGCTTCCTGTGAGAGCAACGAAGAGACGCATAACGTCGTTGGCACCTTCGAATATTCTAAACCGCACATAGAATAGAAGCGATGAAAAAGTTGCTAACTAACCTGAAGATGCGAAGATCACGAAGAACTCTCTCCAAACCAGTTTCCTTCATGAAGCCCATACCTCCGTGAAGTTGGATGGCTTCGTCACACACCCACCAGGCATTTTCCTTGAACAAATAATATACTTATATATTAATCTTAACATGACTTACGGATGCGGCCACTTTGCCGATAGCGGCTTCCAGCTGGTAGTCGCTTATTCCGCGATCCATGTTTGCGGCAAGCATGTAGACGATTGACTCGGTGGCATAGTGTCTTGCCACCATGTTAGCAAGTTTTTCCTGGAATGCACGTAATAGAAATGAGCTAATGTGCAAAATGATACCTGTACATTTCCAAATTCTTCTAATTTCTTACCGAACTGGACACGAGTGGTAATGTGGTCTACCTGAATCATTTCGTTAATCATCAAATCGGTAAGACACTAGAGAATCTTTTATAAAATAAATTAGTGCTGAAAATAAAAAGCACTTGCAAAGCACTGTACAACAACAATAGTAAACTTACAGTCTTCTGAATACAGTGCTTCATGGCACCAGTACAAGCAGCCGGGATTCCGAAGCGTCCATTGTTGAGTATGTTCATGGCGACCTTGAATCCTTCGCCTTCTTTTCCCAGGAGGTTTTCGACTGGAATCTAAATCGATATATTACAGAAAGTAGCGAACACTGAGATTACCTTAACGTTGTCGAAATAGACTTCTGTCGTGTTGGATCCCTTGATACCCATCTTCTTCTCCTGCGGTCCATTGGTGACTCCTCCAAAACCGCGTTCGACGATAAATGCGGTTACCTTGTCCTTAGTGGACCCATCGGCTTGCTTGCAGGGCACCTAAATATATAAATATAGTTCCCTGTTTGATATTAAGAATTAACAAACCTGTGCGAAAACTGTAAACACTTGAGCAAATCCTCCATTGCTGATCCATATTTTGCTCCCATTGAGCACGTAGTGCTTTCCATCAGCCGAGAGTTCAGCACGACTTCTGATTGACTGAATATCGTATCGTAAAGTATAATACAATGGTGCTAAAATACATACGTTAGCATCGGATCCAGACGAGGGCTCGGTGAGGCAGAAAGCAGCGAATTTTCTTCCTGTGGCCAGATCTGGGAGGTACTTCTTCTTCTGCTCCTCGGTTCCGACAAGGAGAATACCCTTGTATCCAATCGACTAAAATATAACAAAATTACGAATCAATATCTTCAAGAGGTTTCAAAGAGAAAAGTCCGGTATGTTCGAGAAAGGGGTAGGGTGACCTTTTGTACATTGTTGTAGTCTACAACACGGTAGGTGACCGCCACGAAGCATGCAGTTTTGCCTTACGATTAGACTTCGCATCACACATGGTCGAATTCAAGGAAAGAAAACAATACCTGGTGGGCTCCCATCACTACTCCTAAGCCAAGATCATTTGCACCGACGACTTCAGCTAGCCGGGCCATCTGGCTGTTGTTCATACCAGCTCCTTCATATTCAACCTGAGAAGAAAATGCAATGAGACACATGATGAGCAAACTCACAGGAACAACAGCACCAAATGCACCAAGTTCAGCAAACTGTGCTAGCACTTCTTTGGGGATATCCATTGTTTCATCGTTCCTAGAAAATTGATCATAGCAATAATGTGAAACATAATGTCAACAAAAAAAACGTTTCCGATTCTACTATACCATTCTATGAAAATCGAATCTACTTGAAAACAATTGCTTACTCTCTACATATCTTCGTTTAGGACATCAGGAGTACTCAAAACTATTAAAATATCATTGAATTCAGTTCAAATGAAATGATTCCTTGGTATCCACTTAAGGGATCGACATATCTCAAGTAGTTCCGCAATGGCCCAAAAACAACTCACTTGGTAACGTCATTAACTTCTAGCAAAAACTTTTCTGTGGGGCCAACAATCATCTGGAGGGTTTCTTTTCTATCATCGTCCAAATTCAAGGGATAGGGGAAGACCTGTTTGGTCACAGCTCTACCGCGGAACAAATTCATACAGAATGAATCCGATTCCTGAAGCATTGCATCCAGTGAAATTGTGCGAACTATTAACTCACAGGAGCGGCCTTTTTAGTTTCATTGGATTTAGCTGGCGCAGCGGATGACAGCAGCCTATAATAATGATAGTTATGAAAACAAGACGACCGTTAGTGTACCTTGATCCTCTGAGAGCAGGTCTGAGAGTTGACTTTGCCAATGTCGAAAGCATTTTCTTCTAGAAGAAAGTTAATTAGAGAAATAAAACTGATAAAATTCAAGAAGCGAACAAGACAAAATAAGAAAATGAAATTAAACAGATATGTGTATACGCTCGCAGATAATAATACACGCGGTTAGTACCCCCGGACCTTGTACTTTGACCCGTATCAGAAATAATTTTAATAGAAAATCACGATTAAAGTATGAAACAATTGTAGTCGGATGTATGTTCATAGAAATATTCAGAGATCAAAAGCCTAGTTAATTCAAGTGTATTGGACACTTCGACACTTTGTAATGCAACACCGTTCCAGTTGTCCACGGACAGCTTATTTTATTCAGTACCAACCGCTATACAACTGTTGCAGAGAAGAATAATACAAGTATAAATCCTTTATTAGAAAACTAGTAAAATTTTAAATCCCACAGAGTGTGGGAAACAGGTCCGTACGAATACACCGAAATGAAAGAACTTGCAACGAACAAACTAGACATCGAAAAATCACAAAATAAAAGAAACAATAAAGACAATTGAGATCAAGGAGTTGAGAAAACATAAAATATTGAAATAAGGCACTATTTAAAAATAATGGGGATGCAAATCTGGAAAATAAAAATGCGGAAAAGTGTTTCTCTGATACAAATTATGCGCTGAAAAATTATAACAGCAAAAGTATTACAGGTTTGGAGATCAAGAGGTAATACAAATTTCCAATTTTAAAAGAATTCTGAAATTTATTCAGCTGGAGGGGTGGTGCGAGAACGTTTCATAGGGGGCTCACCGTGGAAAACGGTATTGGATGCAGCCATGGTGGTTACGAAACTGCCGGATGTAGACGATTTGGAATTGGCCATCGAGAGAACAACATTCGTCACCAATTCAGGATTACTCTGTGTCAGTTCAGTCCATCCATCAGTCTAAATCAGAAAATTGTTGACGTGATACAATTCATATGATCAGAATCACACACGGTGAGGCGGTTAGTTGAAAAATTTCACCAGAACATCAGGCGCAGAAGCGATACTATCTTAATTTTTCATGTAAATGTTCATTAATTATAGAAAATTTTATCTGCGAACTATCTACCAAGATTCTAACAATTCCGGCGAAGTTGAAAGTGTCATAAGTTTTTCACAAAAAAAATATATGTAAGTAATTTGAATTGTAGCGATCAATACGAGGAAAACATACCGAGATGATTCCAGTGATATTCTGCGTTATGTAACGAAGAGAGTCCGTCTTCAGCTCATGCGAATTGTACATGTCCGCAAAAAGCATCATGCGACAAACATTCTCAACAGAAAGATTCAGTCGCAGAACCTTAAGTATAATTCAATGCTTATTATCCGAATAATTGATTACCTGATCTGCCATTGCTTTGAGACCGGGTAACTGAAATCTATCAGCCGCGGCCAGTACATCCAGTCCCATCGTTGACAAATTTGGAGCTCTTCCGGAATAAACGAAGTGGATCAACTCGAGCATCGTCTTAAATAGAAATATGACGGTTGTGATTTATACTAGAAACTTACGTCATATTCGACATCCGCAATCTTGACCCGGCCAGTCTTAGATTCTTCGGTATGAGACTCGAGCATCGCAGCAAAAACGGGAGAACGGGCAGATAGAATGGCCTATAATTGAAAAACTCAGCTCACCGTTAACGTAAAAATACTAACCCTATGAACACGAATTTCCTTATCTCCAATACAAATAACAAAATCGGCCAGCTTCGGATCACTGAGCATCGCCAAGATATCGTTACATACCTAAATAAAAGTAGGAAATTACATTCGCGTTGGCAAAGCTACCTCTTCGTATTTTGGAGC
The DNA here is from genome assembly GCA_034691345.1 of Phasmarhabditis papillosa. Taxonomy (NCBI): domain Eukaryota; kingdom Metazoa; phylum Nematoda; class Chromadorea; order Rhabditida; family Rhabditidae; genus Pellioditis; species Pellioditis papillosa. The sequence goes on along the minus strand of JAQGAV010003990.1, from coordinate 1,270 downwards.
CGGTTGTCCTAGAGGTTTCAACACCTGACTTGTCTTCGTTACAGTATCGAAAGTTACTGATAGTTCCAGGTTCAATTGAAGCTCATCTTCGGGCAATAGGTGGTTCACCAGTAAATCTCTTCTAATGTATTCGAAATATCCATGGAGCTGTAAGAATTATCTTGACCATTATTGTTAGGTAACAATATACCTGTTGAGTACCAGAATAAACAGTCGTGGCGATTTCTTCATTTCGAGCATTGAAAACAGTAAATTTGAACTTTGCTCTGAATGACTGCGAAGGTTGATTCGAAAAACACTAAATATATAAATGAGTATACAGCGAGTGTGGAAAAATTACCTGGAAGAAAGTAAAGTCCTTATTAGATTCCTTATTTCCCTGAGGATGCAAGCGTATTCTGAAGGTAAGTGACGGTGGTTCCGCCAAATTGATTGACGAACTTGCGACTGGGTTAGCCGAAATCTGCAAAAAATATATTATTGTCAAATTAGAACGTAAGTCGAATGCACTATCATCGCGATAAAACTGAAAAACTTACACTCAGATCCCTAATCTTGGTTGAGGTTTCGAGGTAGCGGCACTCACATTGGCTGAATCCTTTGATGGTCCACACATGGCTGAAATACCAGTGATTTAGAAAACTACTGACTATTAAAACTTACTTATGAGTCAGTGATCGGACCTCTGTGTTCGACCAACTATCTGCGGGCCTCGATGGAGCGGCACAGTCTACCATCTAAAATCAAATGAATATCAAGTTAACCAAATGTTTGAACAAAAGAAGAAATAAAAACATATATCAACCATGCCCAGCGTGAATCCCAGAGCAAAATATAATTTAAGTACAAATTTTATGAAAAAAAAAATCCCCCCAGGACAGTAATATATCGTCTGTCAAAGATCTCAGTTTCCAATCTCTACTCCAATTCAGGGGCAACAATTCGATCTTTCCAACGCTTGGCTATCAGAATCGAGAACAGTGCCCGCGATTGGTGAACAATAATTGGTCGTAGTTATGGAACAAGAGATCGATGACTGACGACCAGCAAACACTCAATACGATAACAAGAGGTGCGACTTGCGAGCCTATGAACATATTTTCGTGATTTAAATTGTGAGACGCATGACTATGTTCGTTGGTGAAAATAAACACACTGAATAACAGCAGTGCGTTCTTCAAAACAAGTAGATTTTACCAAGGCTGGGTAAAATCCGACAGGTCGCGACCTGTCGCGACGGGTCGGGTCGCGACCGGTCGCGACCGGTTTT
>JAQGAV010003989.1:0-11220 GCA_034691345.1 Phasmarhabditis papillosa | reverse complement strand
AGCACAGCACCCAGGGAGTGGAAGGGCGAATAAGAACAAATTTGCAAGATTCGAAACAGCGACCTCTAGCTTATGAGGCGAAGCTTCTAACCATCAATATTGTACTTTGCAAGTAAGCGCGTGAAATTTGCCTTAAGGTGAGGGGTTAAAATCCTAAAAACACGCAAGGGACACTCCATTATTACTCTCGTCGCTGACTATAACTATTCTCTTTTTTCAGCGTGCCCGGTTCGGCCGTGCCCCTCTCGGTAAGAAGTATTCTACCATGTCTAGCAAGACTTATGTACAACTTCTAAGCAAAAAACAGGTGCGAGAGGTTGAAAGAACTACTAATCCAGATTAAATATCATTATTATTAATAATAATAATAATATTAACAATATTATTTTGTACATACTATTTATTTATTTATTCATTACGACATATATTTATATATAGCCCAGCAGAGTATTTTATTAGACGGTTGGTTAGTATGTTATATAGCACATCACTACTCCGACCCAACACTCACCTAAAACGTAAATTTTAGCAATTAATAATGTTTTATTTAACAGAAACCCTTTTATTTCAAAACTGCAGTAGCCGATTCGTAAAGAATAAACAAATATTTTTCTCTAAAATCTTTTTTATATGATTTGAACCTATACAACCGTGCCTCCCAACAAATAGCAGAGCTGGTTACCGGCCCGGCCTGAAATTTTGGAGGTCGGGCCGAGCCGGTTTGTCGAATTAACATGTAATCCGGCCCGGCCGGATAACCAGCTCTGAAAAATAGAACTGTCGAAAGCAGAACTATTGAAAAGGGCTGGAAAAAGGCCGGCCTGTCCGGTCCGGGCCGGTCCGTTTCTCAAATTTTCGTCCCCGGCCCGGCCGGCCCTAATATACAATTTTCAGCGGATATTTTTCAAAAAAGTTAGTTTTCAGTGCTATTTTTCGGCATTCACCATAAAGAATTCAAAGATCTTCACCTATTAATGTTTTTGGATATTATTTATAAAAACATTCAATTAAATCAGTGGATTTTTTCATAAAAATTATCGTTTCGCGGGCCGACTTTTTGAATTCCCAGCACTGCTATTGAACTGAAAATTTTGCAATTACAGTTATTCTTTCTGGAAGTCCCAGAAAATTATAACTTAGTGTTCAAATAAAGTGTTCGTTGTAAAACTAAACAAATTATTGTGTATAGTTGAAGAGTAACTATAGTAACTGTTATCAAACTCTAACCTAAAAAAATTACTAACATAGTCGGTTCAAAACCTAGACTGCATTGCGACGGATTTACTATATGCACGGCGTTGCCAATTAGTGAGTTCAAAAATGCGCTGAATTGCACAATTTTCAATTTTTTTCAAAGCTTTGCAACACCGCGCATCAACTAAGGCTAGCGAGATGCAGTCTACGTTTTGAAAGAGACTAGAAATAAGCACTCCCTTGTTAATAATTAACATGATTCTACTACTTAGTCCTTTTCAGTCTGAGCAGACGGTTGGTTCGATGGTAGAAGAAATTAAGGAACAATCTTCAATAAGAGCGTAATCTACAATTCCGGAGAGCGGGCAGGCCCGCGGCCCGGGCACGAACTAGCCCTGCTACGAATTTTAAGCTTCTAAACTTTTATATATTTAATTATTAATTGTATAGTTTCCTTTCTCTCAAGAAGGTTTCCCCTCCATAGTATCGAATGCTAGAATGGTTTCGCGGTATGATATAGTCTATCACAAGACATTGGTTTCCAGCGCGGCATCACGAGCGGGGCGCAGTGTTATATAAAATGAAGGTAAAATCTGTCGACGTGGTGCATTTTCTCCAAAAGTACATTCATTTTTATAACACGGCGCCCCGCTCGTAATACTGCGCTGGAAACCTGGGTCTTCAGATAGACTATATATAGTCTGTAACAAGAAAAAGGCTGCAAGGTGCGGTGTTATAAGGGCCTTCAGAAATTGCACAATTTTCATCGAAAGTAGACGTTCTTGGTATGATTAGAAGCGCAATTTCTTGCTTGTTACTAGAAAAATATTACGGCGTCTTTTTGCGATGGTTTGATTTCATAAAACCCATATACGTAATTGCGTAAGCCCTGATTTAACACCGCACCTTGCAGCATTTTTCTTGTTACAGGCTATAGTCTGTATTACGAGCTAAGTTCAGCGCAGTATCCTGTGGAACAGCGGTGATAGAAGAAATAGAATGAAAAATGGGTTGATTGCAAGCCTTTCTTTCAAAAGAACATTTATTTATTATAACACCCCTGCTTTATGGGACGGTGCGCTGAAATCTGGATGTTGCAACAAACTCTGTCATGCCGTGCTTCTGTCCTGAGCTAAATAGATTCAGTATATCGATTGCAGTTAAAGGTCTATTTATTATAATGCGAGCGCACAATTCTATCGGTTACTTGTATATTTCCTTTTGGTTGTCGCGCTCCTTCTAAATTCTACCGTATACCCCTGCAAACGATTCATCCGTCGACAATATGCAACTTTTCTTTTTGGGACCTTCTCCCAAGTCTTTCCTAAAAATAAATCCCCCTATTTCTACGTGTTATACTTCACATTTCATTCATTCCGGATTATAGTCTGTTTAAATCTCGACCGGTAGTATTGAATTTTTAACACCGCAGCGCAGACTGCCCAATCTTGGCATAGGCCCTTTGAGCACGCTGCCTCGGCTAACAACAAATCCAAACTGTGAAAACGGTCCAGATTTATAATTATTATAAATATTATTATTATTATTATTATTGTAACCGACGATGTCCACTATTTATTGTTTTACAGTTTTGTTTAATGCATTTTTTTGTGCACGGGACATCTAAATCCGACATTCCAAACAATTTATCCTCCTAAAATCATCAGCTCTGTGATCTCTAGGACTCGATTACTTTATTAGTAGAATACTCAGCTTAGCCCATCTACTTACACAGTAAAATTGACTGCGCGGCGTGACTTTAAAGGTCTGAGAACATATCTTCTGGCTTCTTGATGAGACCCAGCCAAGCTAGAATTAGTTTTCCTGTAGATGGCTGTCGCGGTAGGGATATTGGTCTAACTTGAACGGGATCCAAAATAAAAACAGAACTTGAGAAAACGGACAATTTTGAAGGTAACTGCAACATTTTGAATTCAAAACAGCTCTGTTTTTGACGGTTCTGGGATTCTCAAAACACCACAATTTTACCACGCAACCGATATACAATTTGATATTAACTACTTTGTTTTATAAACTTGTTAAATATGTTTATTTTTTATATCTGCGGTTTGATATTTAAAGCCGAGTCTTGAACTCGCCATATAATGCCATCACCTAAGTAGATCTCGAACCAAACTTTATTGTATTTTTGTAAATGTTTTATTATATTTGTGTTTTACAGTCGTTTTATATTATTTTCGCGTTATTGATTCTAATAAAAATGAGTAATAGACAAAACGATAAACTAAGAAATATGTTACAAAAATAATTGAAGATAGATATGGTCACCATTGACTGCTGCGATCTCCGAATCCGTGAGGATCTGAAGGCTTTCAATTCGACTCCCCGTAGCTGCAGTAGGCTTGGGAAACCAGCAGCTTATTCATCCCATGTTTCGTGTCCCCAAAGAGTGGATGTTAGAAAGGAGCCGTCTTTGCTCAGACGATTACTGAATGAACAAATATGTGCAGTTTGTGGATCACTCCTAATTTTGAGTAATGTTCTATTAAATATGCTCCAATTATGTTTTTTTTTTTTTCAGGTTGAAAACCTTGAGGTTTGTTTGATGCAGTCGTATAATTGCTTGTTCCCCTTGTAAACGATTTTCTTTCTTTTAACTCCTCTGAGAAAGCTATATCTTTCATCTCCTCCCAATAAGAAAACAATATTTGAAAGGTAACAAAACATTTATTATAATTATTATTGTGTGTATTATGTGTACACTTTTATATAAAACATGGAACGGGGGAAAAATATAAAAACATTTGGGTAACAATAAGGGTAAACAGTTAAAAAACGTAAATATAATAAAAAAGTAGAGTTATTTGTTAAAAAAGAAATAAAAGTGTTTAGTATAAAAGTTATAAAGTGTTATAAAAATCTATATTTTAAAAAAGAGTCTTGTTCAGGCGACGGTTAGGACGGAAAACAGTAGCGTACTCACGGCGTTCCTGAAAGAAAAAAATAAATTTGGTATAAACGTTACTGTGTTACATGATATTATGTAAAAATATTAAAAGTAAAAAGTTTTACAGATTTTAATATAGTATGTACCAAAAAAAAATAACTTATTAGATTTTATTATTATTATTATTTTTTTATTAATATAAATTTACCTTTTGTTCCTTTCTCTGTAGTTGTCTCTTCTTAATATTGGCCGTTATTCTAGCTTCAAACTCAGGCCTAAGCTGGAGAATTTCCTTACCAGAATAAGGACAATGTCTGTAATAAATGAGTTTGTTAAGTAATAGAATATTATACAAAGATAGAGATTTATAAGCAAGACTCTGTTTTTGTCTATTTTGCATAAAACTATTTCGAAGGCAAATGCAAAAATTCTCACTTTAAAGAGTTTTCTGGGAATCCAATTGGTATAGTTAACATGTCAACAAACAATAGCTTATGGGGACTATTACGGGGTTTATTTTGACAAGATAATAGTATGTTTTTGTACTAACATGTCACGCTCTTTTTGTACTGAAGATGTTAGGTTTAGGGTATGTTTCACTAGAATTTGTAGCGTATTGAAAGATTGAAATCCAATATATTTTACAATTATATTATTTGTCAGCCCAGTCCGTTTCAAGAATACAAAATTATTTGTTATTTCTAAACACAACGCTCCATAACTCACTTTTTAGTATGGTTATCTTCTCCCGATGCTCCACAAGTAGAACATGGATTCAACTGAACCAACTGGGGACATTGTTTCTTATTATGACCACGGAAGGAGACTCCAATGCTACGACAGTAACCACATTCTTCATCCTAAAATAAATTTATTTTGCTATGAGAGTAACTCTTTATTTTTAGGAATACAGACTTCATGATCATTCAGAGTCAAAAGATAGTTGTGGGTTCGTATATATAGTCTATCTCAAGATCTAGGTTTCTAGCGCGGTATCTCGAAAGGGGCGCAGTGTTATAAAAAACGAATGACTATATCTATTTTCCCATTAATTTTATACAAATAGATTATTTATCTGATAATAGTTAATAACATTAGGTAATGTTTGATCTAACCTGACTATTAACACTATTAGTTCTATTACTGAATCTTCTTGAAGAACGAGAAGTGTTCAAGTTGTTTGTAGAAACAAGAGAAGAAGATGGCAAAGTTTTATTCTAAAATTAAAATTAAAAAAAAGTTTATTAATATAAATAAATCATTTTCCAGTAACTTTTAAGCGGTCATAGTGGTATACATTTGTTACTGCGGGAAAGCCAGCATAAAACTAATCTTTCTGACAGTTAAACTGTTAGTTAAACAAATTAAATATATATGATCATTTAATTATAATTAATAAGTTATAATATTCCTACCAATGGTTCAGCAGTTTCCACAAAACTCTTTGACCTAGGTCTGACTCCATTACCTTCCTCAAAAGTACCAAAAATTGTGTCATCTATATTCGAAGGAGTTATGGTTCTATCAAAGGAAAACGATGTAGAACGAATCTAAAATAATAATTTATGGGAGTAATATAGTTTTAGTTACAAAATAATTATTTTATCTTAGCAGAAACATGTAGTGAGAGCCGAGTGTAGAACATAAATCTCGTTAAAATGACTTGGAAAATCTTCGATACGTAATTAACGCTCCATCGTTGCTATTGTCGCTGACTATAAATACACTTACTTTTGGGCCGACATCAACGACATTCTGGTTCAACATAAATGGTGAGACTGGAGAGTTTGAGAAGACGCTGGGAGAACAGTTCTAAAATAAGAAATATAACAATAATAGTTGCTTACAAAATATACAAAGGATAATTATACGTAAATATAAGTAGGTGCTTTTACTTGTAAAAATCAGCTCTTTTTTGATAATAACTCTTAGAAAACCTAATAAATAATTAACTTCTTTAAGTTTATCAAACACTTACTCCTAGATTTAGCTCCGTGATGTTCTGACTTAACAGACAAGGTGAAACCGGAGAGTTGTAGAATACATTGGGAGAATAGTTCTAAAACAGGAAATGAGTGACTTTTATTTAGTTTAAAGAATTTATTATTGCTATTAGAAATAAATATGTAATTATTAAAGATAATAGAAACATTATATATAGTCTTTTTTCCAAATCCTGACTGCACCGCGACATCTAAACTAAAGCAGTTTACCGGAATACCATTAACTTATTTTTATAAACTATTAGAGTGTCCTAGCGATATATAGAAGATAATACAATACTAACCGTAGAATACTCTACTAATAAATGTAAAAATATTACCTGATTCCATTCCCTTGGAGACCATTGAGTTTCACCGAAGTTATTGAGGGAACTTCCCGAGCCGAAGAAGTTACCGGGCAGAGATTGGTTCTAAATAAGCCACGAATTAAAATTACTATTATATATTATTAAAAATAAGACTTTTACCTATTTCTCTATATAAAAAGGTGGTTTTGTATGTTTTAAAACCTATGCTACTTAGTTTTTGAAACAAACTATATATATTTAGAAAGAATGATTTCTGAAACTATTCAAAGATAGAAATAAATTTTAAAATAGGTAAATTAATAAAGAATCTAAAATCCTACCAGATTCAGCTGAGCCGGGCGAGTTTTGCTTCTGGGAGTCCAAATTCCGCAATTGACGGTATTCATTTGACGATCCATATCTATAATATATATATTTATTAACTTAATAAGTTTAATTCAATTTAAATAACAATAAATTAAACATAAAATTAATAAATGAAATGAAACAGAAAAACGACCTTCCAATAGAAGAAAAAGTTATAGAATGAATGTTATTACTGAAAATAGGCGTCTTTTCCATAAGCACAAAAAATCAGCATCAAAATTTAAATTTATCAACAAAAAGTAAAAAATTAGAGGACGCTAGCAGTATGAATTTTAATATTACTGAATGCTTAGGACGCTAGCTTATGAAGTAATAAGTTAGTTGTTGTAGCTGACATCGTGGGAGTGAAAAGGGCGCCTGTCGGAAACGCCACCAGCGTTTTTGATTAGTGCACGGTTGAAAGTAACGTGGACCAATGCAAACGTACGCGACGCGACCGCTCGCATCCGTCAAGTGGCTGATTTGTCAGCATAAATCAGTGTTGTTGATTGTTTTTTACCTTGGTTGGTTTTTCCTTATATATTGGTGTTATTTTTTATAATTATTGGTTTACGGAATTAGGCTTGGCCTTATAAGTTTAACCTAAGTATACGGAAATTGCTAGGCAGCTGCATTCAAGCATTTTTGGCAAGATTAATGTAAAAAAGGTAAAAGGTCGGCTATATGCCCCGAACTCGGAATCATACCTCAGGGTATAATTCCGAGAAGTAAGGATATTTTCTAAATAGGAAATATATGGTTACGGAAATCTGACCCCGGAAAAGTAAAGCCCTTTGCATTATTAGCTTGTTTGTGATCGGCAAGCCAACACAGTTTTGCTTAACCATTCTTTTTCACCTTACAATGTTTGTTGAGATCTCACATATTTTGCGTGCCTTTCCCTTTAATAAATTTAGTTTGTATTTAATTGTACTGTTTTTATTTATGGGAATATTTTGGGTATGAACACGAAATGAGGAGTGTTCATACCGAGTGTGAAGTTAATATTTGAGCTAACATTTCGTAGCTTTCGGAGTTTCTCTTCGTGTATACTGTTTAATAGTTTCTCATTGTTCTTCTTCTTGTCATTCAATGTAGAATTAATTACCACTGAACCACCGCTTCTTCTCTTGAAATGACTTGTCGTTTTTTGCATAGATAAACGTTCATCCGGTCAAAACACACTCGGTGTTTTCGGTCAAAACACACTCGGTGTTTTCGACAAAAATCATCAATTTCAACATATTCTTCCGTTTGGTTACGTAAATACAGAAGAGTACTGCAGAATAATTCGTTGATTAATAACAGTAAATCTCCTATAAAGGAATTTACACAAATTCGCACAGAGATATTTAAATGTCATGTTGGACAGAAAAAAAGAACATCTTGATAATTTGTTTTTTTATAAACTCTGAAAAAAAAGAAGGTTTCAAAAAGCTGTAGATGTAGCATTTGATAATCTGTGCTTATGATCAGTATATCAATACTTTCAAGGGCTCACAAGTTGCTTAATGATTCTAGTTAGATCGTATTCTATGTCAGTGCCGTAAAACATTTGATGAACTTCAGATGTTAGCCGAATATTCAAATATGTAAAACTCCCTGCACAAAAATAACTCATATATGTACATTGGGTAGTAGTAACGCTAAAAACACCAAAACGCATGCCTTTTCGTGATTTATGACATAATCCTCGAAATAGTCCAAAGTATTAGGTCAGTTCGAGCTTAAATTGTTGTGCTCCGTCCAGTGGCAGTTAAAATTTCGGCGTTGATTCCAACGGTCTGTTCAGGGGACTCATTCCATTTGAGTCACATTCTGATCCTTGGGATACATAAGCTGCACAAGGCTTGGGGAACCAGCAGCCTATATATCCTATGTTTCGTTTACAAGATTGAATGTTAGAAAGGATCCGTCACTGCTCAGAAATTCCGGAATAAATGGCCGAAGCCCCTGCTTCGAAAAAAAATCTACTATTATTGTGAAACGAGTGATTCAGGAAATAAGATACTTTAAAAAACCTAATCCTAGCTTGATCTACATATCTAAGAGTTCGAATGCAACTCTACCCATAACCTATCAATATACGATCAATAGCATCACAAATCATATGCATTCAATGTAAAAGAAAGTATATATAATATAAATCAAATAGCCAGAACGTTCAATTGCGGTCAAAATACATAAGCGTATCCCAAACGAACTAGGTTCGATGATATAGGCTTGGGCACTACTAGTTCGCACGGCCCGCCGCCCCCTTAGGAAACGTGACAGAGCAAAAATGATGAAATCTTGATATTCATACTCTGGTTTATTTTGTTAAGCAATTGATGTTTATTTATATATCATTGGAAAGTCCCGAACTCAATCTATGCAACTTAGTTTTTTCGAATGATTCGGTTAAAGCTTTCCAGAGAACAATGAATTTTAATTTCAAAATGAGAGCACAGTCCTTTAATACTATGGTCTCCGTTGGAGAGCCATTTTCTATAAGTTAGACTATTTATTCAATCTAAATCACATACAAAATAGCCTACACTACATTTGAGAAAGTCACCATAAACAACATATTGTTCGGCGGAGATTCTTTCCTTCGGAAAATTCCTTTCACTTCCGTTCGCAGTCGACTGTCACAAATATAATAAATAAATGGATGACAAGAATTGGCCATTGTATTGATTATTCTATTGAACCAAAATATATGAAAGGAGCCTAGCTCAAAGGATGCTTCAAAGTCTCTGCTCACAAATTGAAACGACTTCCCACACAGATAAAGCAAACCCCAGATAACAACTCCCTAAAATCAATATTATCAATTTTTGTTTAGTCATATTTGTAGGTAATGAATCTATCTAGTGATAATGAGTAATTTTGCGATTCAAATTCAATGTCATTTGCTTATACACAAACATATACAACTCTTTGAAGGAGACCGAAACTCAAAGTATTTTGCAAACTGTTCCTTATCGTACCGGCATGGACCCAGTTTTATGATTGAGATTAGCTCTCGTGTGAATCAAACTAATCATAATAAATTCGCCGACATTTCGGTCAACAAACTGTAAAACAAAATTAAGGAATGGGACTTTATTCACGGATCAGTGCTTGGTTTACTTAGTTTAACTCCTAACCTGGATTACTAGCATCATTTCAACTCGTATATTGAGTGATTGACTTGATTGGTGATAGTATCGTCGGATTATGAAGAAACGAATTGATATTATACAGTATAAGATGGGTACTGATGTTGGAAGTGTGGTCAGAATTTGCAAAAGAGTCGTGTAACATAGCTAAAAAATAACATCATCCATGGGACTGGAACGCGAGTGGAACAACAATTTTAAGTTTTCTGACATTATGGAACGCAAGAATACCGAAAATTTGCCACATATCATTTCGACTAAAACTCTAAGTGGTATATTTACCAGTTTTCTTTTGTACTAAGCAAATTTTGCACAAAATTTACTTATACCATGTAAATGAGTGCTCACCACTAGTATCTCAGAGTCCTTTTTCAATTCTTCTGGATAGAAATACAGTTTCCAAAAGAAACTCATATCCAGTACAAAAATTACCAGAACTGATACAAATAAAATAAGCAACCAACAAAAGAATAAGATTGAGCTAAAGAGAGAACATTTGATTAAAGTGAAGATGAACTGTTTATCCTCTCCCTTCAAAATGTAATTATTAATTAAGTGCATTTGGTTACGGTAGAGTTGCAGGATCCCAATGAGTGTGCTTCTTTGTCGCATTTGACATCATTCAGCAGAACAGGCGCTAAAACCGTCGGATTTCAAACGCAGGCAACTCAATGTCGGACTCCGGCATTTGGCTCCCATTCGTATTAGGGCGCGATATCCCCTGAGGCACCCAGAAGCCATTGGCTGATTCACGCTTAGTGAGATATTCATTAGAAAACCCAAACATATCCAAAAGTAAAGTATTTCATCCGGTATTTAAAGCCAGAAAAACTGTAAATATCTAGAATCGCGCTGTAATGCCAATATTTGGGGGCCAAAAGTCACTAATTTCTTGAAGTCAAAGACAAGGGCAGGTCAAGAAAAACTAGACAATCTTTTTAGCAAACTCATTTCCAACTAACCCAAATACTTTCTTTTCTTCAAATAATATCCTATTCAGGAATGGGACCATTATAACACAAACACGATTGAAGGCAGTGAGCGAAACAAATATATCAGTCCCAAAAAAGGCAAGATTGAAGAGAATGTGCACAATTATCATATAATAGGATTTAGATGGAGTTGGGTAAAATAGCTAAATTATTATATTTTCTATATATTTATTCAGTGAAATAAATAGGATGGGACATCTTAAATAGTGCCAAACCATTTACTCCGCGAACGTAAGGCCACCGATGGTTACAGTGACAGAAAGCTCGCCTTTGACAATAGCAAAAGTGTCTAGGCTCTCTCTGTGACTAAACGCTCCTGAATCTTAT
>JAQGAV010003988.1:0-11221 GCA_034691345.1 Phasmarhabditis papillosa | reverse complement strand
GGCGCAGGGTTGCGGCACATCTTTCCGGAATCTTCTGAGCAGAGACGGCTCCTTTCTAACATTCAGTCTTCGGGTGCTTATCTTATAGGAAATAAATTGCAGACTTTGTTGCTGACTTGTTTTGGATATACTTATTGTTAGCATTTTAGTACATCAGTATCATTATGCTATCGCTGATTTTGTTCTAAGCGAAACTTCATTTTGAGGGAAATAATTTTTCGAATTATTCATTAAATTTGCAGAAACTTATTAACCAGATGTTGGACTAATATATATATTTTTTTTCCAAATGACTGAACTTTATTTTGCAGCCATAAAAATTAACACCATTGCATATATCATTCATAGTAATAAAAACAAAGTGTTACTCAAATTATGGAAAACTTCAAGCGCCACAAAACTTTAATTTGAAAGTTTTTTTTGTTTGAAGTTGTTTCGTTAACTGTGGTATATGTATACAAGACATACATACTTAAGAGGTCACTGAGATATAACTTTATCATATTTTTTCTGATTTTGATACGGTTGTTCGATTTAAATACTGTCTTTGGTATTTGCTATAACTAGGTTTCCAACAAAATATGTCACGATGACGGCTAAAACAAAATTATATGCAAAATAAAGATGCAACTGCATTTATAATGACTAATTATGTTCCCCAAAAAACGGAACCCCTTATTGAATAGAAGAAGCTGCATTGAGTTATGACGACATTCGTTCGAACTGGTCAATTTTCACCAATATGAGCTGACCCTTTTTAGGTCGTTTGGTGAAAATACGGGTTTACATACACTCACTATTGCTGTTCGTCTAATAATAGTAAATTTTTATGTTAACTACATATAACCTCCTTTTCAACATAGATGTTGTGAACAAATATGACAGAAGAATACCCGATGCTACGTTTTCATTGCGAGTGGTTCAGAGACCACCGTGTCAGTTGTTTAATCTCAGTTGACCTCTGTGTGAAGTCTGATCATCCAACAGTTTTCAAGATTACTATTCAACATGATACTAACAATCTATTATAATAGTTTGTACACATATTCAATACTAGCCTTTTGGAACTTATATCTGGCCTCTGATCAATTTTTTCACTCAAAGTTTTGTTTTCCTCTATTTCAATTTTGAATAAATCTAATTTTGTGTGTACCGGAAGGCAGCCCGAGAGAAGAAGTTCAAAATCTTTGCTTCAGTCGCAATCAAGGCCCGACCCATATGATAGCTTCACAATGCGGCCACAGCAACAATTCGCGGTTTATACAGGAAACAAACATACAGTTAGGAACATAGCAAACATCTGAACATCCTTTTTTCCATTTTCACATTTTTGGTTTTCGGGTTTTTTCCCGTTTACGACAAATCTTTATGTAAATCTACAAATGCCCCTTCATCATAACCAATTATTCAAAGAACAGTTAGAATTATTAGTTATAACTGTTAATTGCTGGGAAATGTTCAATCTTTGGCTGAACAAACGAGGAAGAAGAATAAGAACTAATTAATCTGTTGATTTTTATTCTCTTAAAATTGAGAGATACTTCCGCAAGAGCAACTGCTGCTCATTTTCCACATGAGATACTCGGAGCAGATTTGGCTTCCAATCCAGAAGGCGCGGACTGGATCATTTGATCAGGCACTCAAGTAGAGACTTCAGCTCCATAGAATCAACTCTAACGTTAATTAAACTCATAAAAACTTTTTATTGCTGCTTTCTGCACTTTATTTTATTATTATTAATCATCATTGGGGGAAGGTTATTACGCATTCCGGGTGGTATTTCATTGCAGTCTCATTTTTCTTTACTTCTTGGGAGATCTGTCGTGTCTTTCCTTAATTTATTCTTCATTTAATTAGCAAATGCGCATGATGCGAAAGTGCATTCGTTTCTGTGTTGTTCTCCTTCTACTCTTCACTATTCATTCAATATGTTACTTGTGAGAGACTTATGATCTTTAGGCTGCCCCATACCAGACCACAGTCAGTTATCTTGCTAGAAAAACTTAAACTAACCCCCATACAGCCAAAACATTTCAATAATTCAAATTGCCTTTACGCACCATCTAACAAAAACAATTTCAATTCTGGAATTTTATAGGAATTATTACCCTTATACAATCAATTTTGTAGTGAATGAGAATATGATGAATTATTGTCTCAGCATTTGCAAAATACATGTGGAATGGGCAAAAACCACGGTGTAACGATGAATGAGCATTGAGAACAAGTGTTTTGTGTTTCTGTCCCATTGACGGACAGCGTCTGCTCAGTTCACATCAAAATGAGACAGTTACATTGTATTTAACTAATACATCTTCCTCCTAAATTTTTCTTTTTAAATGTTGCGTAGCGAAAGTTGAATAGGTCTCTGTTTGTTTTTATATACCCTTCACTGATATTTAGAACTTTATCTATTTTCTTCCTGTGGTCTGAATAATGAAGCATGCCTAATTATACGTTTGCTTGTAGAAAAGTAGTTGGCAAACATGTTTCCATTTCTCTGCATAAATGGATGATTACGCACAATAATTTTGCATTTCTTGGGCTAAATGAAACTCCCGTACCTTTTGAGACAAACATCTTATAGTTAGGTCTTGCTTTTTGTTATTAAAAGAAAACGTCCATTAGCCGCAGTTCCCATTATGATTTTAGAGGTAATAAAAGGGTTACTGAAGACAGTTGCCAAAAGGTAAACCAATTCAACAATAAGCATAACAAGTGGTACCAAAATACTGGATCACCATTTTTCATATCGTACGCACTAAATCGGCTTATTTTGTCAAATAATTCCGCCATTTTTTGAGTTTGTTGCATGTGTCGATATTCTTGGATGGTCTAGTCGTTTGTTAAGCAGCCGGTAACATTGCCGGATTCCTTTGCCAAAACACGAATAATTAGATAAGCATGGTTGCGAAGGGAGCGTCTTTACACGACAACACAGACGAGACCACATGAATCTCCTCATTTCTGCCCCGATGTGAAAAAAAAGAATATTTCCTCTTTCGTAACTGGGTAGAAATGATTGCAGTAAAATATTTGAAGCTTATTTAATCTTATCTTCGCAGATTACCACTCTTAGTGTCATTTTACAGTATTCTGTTTTTAACGATTTTTGAGATCTGTTAACTCTGTTTCCATGATGTCATAACTGACTTGTTTAGCCATGGCCCTGATATACGCAAATGCTGTGAATAAACGAATGAATAACGCTTCAATTGTTAAGCCCAAGAAGAAACAACCATGCCCGTTCAGGGATGAAAGCCCGTTCGGAGTGAGGGAAGAGCGTAAGCGAAGTTCCAGCAGGGAACAAACCCCCCTAAGAAAGAAGTAAGTTATGGATATGACATAAAACATTTTCAATCAAATCTTTATCTTATTTTGAATACAAATAATTACTTGGTGTCATAGGGAATCGGTTCGCACAATATTATGGTCTTTAGTCGATTTTACCAGAAAAAAATGAAAGACTGAGCTAATTTTTCATCATTGCGGACCCAGGTGCGGATTTAATTAATCACTCTCCAAACGTTCAATCTCAAGACGGCGCAAAGCAATAAAACTTCCTGCACAGTTGCAGGAACTACCCAACGACCAACGATTTGAATCGTTCAAGCTTTTTAAAGCAAAATTAGCCGCAGCGTGAGCGGCGATACCAAAGTATGACCAAAATTGAAATTTTTGAAAAAAAAAAAACACAATAATGTAATGACTTTTAAACTTTTGGTCTGGTGTTATCGGCTCTAGATGGTTAATTGAATGTTTCTAAAGGAAGTATTAATTTCCTCCTTAAAGTTAGTATTTCTTATTTGGTAATTAAGGAATGACGCAGTCACCGAAATTGGAATTCGCAAGCGACACAACTTGCAAAAATGGAGTCTTTGCCAACGTTTGCAACAAAAATAATGAAAGGGTGATTCACGAAAATAACAGTTCGAAAATATGAATAAAATCTTTTTGCTTCTAGAAGTTGTTTAATGATTTATTCCAGCTCCTCGATTACATCCAGCAGCAGCAGCGGCCACGAATCACCAGTTGCCAGATCACGTAAAGATCACAAACACAGGCCAGTGCAGAGGAGTAAAACAAGGTATGCAGAAAAAAGAAGTTAATAATATATAACTGAATAAAATCCAGGTCCATTTTCATTTACTGTTAACTAACGAAGAATAGTATATTTACAGCTGTGGAGCCGAGATGTTGAACCGCATCGACGAAGAATCATTTCGCAAGAGCTCACATCCTGTAATGACCAACTCTTCTATGTCAACTAAAGATAGCAATGGTTCCATTAAAAGATCATCTGTTGTCAAAAAGTCGCAGGTTTGCTCTTCTCACTTTCAAAGTGGACATAACTTTGGAGGAAACATGGGGAAATATCAAAACTATGTGGATTTCGCATTTAACTTAATTTTTATCTTACTAATGTCTTTTCACAGACAGAACATATAGATCTGCAGTCCTCTAACTTCATTAAATTGTTTGGTAAAAAATAACATAACATGTTCAAAACCAAAAAACAACTGATGATGGACAGAGGAACAATTTTTTTCAGAAGTTAGGCGGAGAATCTTGTCAGAAAAACGGTTTTCGAAGAAAGAGTCTTAGTCTTGATGCCGAAGAGTGGCAGAAGAACGTAGAACCCAACGGAGTGTAAGTGTTTTCAACATATAGGGAAAAGTATAGGGAAAATCTATATTTCCACCAGTACAACAAAGCTTATCTTTTCTAAAATAGCTATCGGTGCACTTTAATCATAAAAAGCATATAAAGAAAAAAGTTTTCATCTAACTCATATTGTATGATTTCAGGCATCGCAAAGACAGTGCATTTTCGAGAATGATGAAGAAATTCTCAAAATGGTCGGTAAACTGAGAAATCTGTGACGTTCACAGGTCATATTATATATTTCAGCGGTTAAACAAACCGCCCTGCTGCCGTTTTCATGATCATTCCGCGTTTCCGGTGTACCACATCATCATATGCTTGTATTTTCTGTGCATTTATCATCACTATTATTGTCGTCGTTGTTGTTTCAGATACTCTTATAATGTTAGCTTAGTATGTGCACATTCAATAAACAATTGCAAAACTGTGTTGGGTTCAATAAAGGAATGTGTTTAAAAATACAACTACTAAGTTACTACTATGTTTCAAAGATAAAGATTTATGTAATATATTCCTAGTTAAAATGATATTTGTATTCATTTTCTGTTTTAAGATATTTTTACGGGAAAAAACAAAGTGAACCATTGCAAAAGTCTGCCCTATGGAGTTTGCAGCTCAAGTAGCCCGACCGTATGCATAAACCTCGCCAGTCGACTATAGTAGAGATGAGCATTTCGAAAAACGAGCTTTGCTAACCCGAACGAGCTTTGGTAAATAACTAGTGCGAAAGCTTTCCGATTGGTTCCATTTTTGAAGCTAGTTTAGGAATAATAGTAAAGGGGATGGTGACAAAAAAAAGTTGATTGCCCAACAGGGACGATAGTTATTGTGGAATGTGCGTTGTTGGTCGTTTATTGACCGAGACGAGCCCAAATCCCACATTCAATATATAACGTCCCTGTTGACCAATCCATTTCATTTTTTTTTGTTTTTTTTTTTTTTTTTGAAATAGTTCTACCAGTTCTAAGAAATTTCCAATATTCGAATTATTCGAATCATTTCTTCACTAGTTATTCACCAACGTTCCTTTGGTCTCGAAAAGCTCGTTTTTCAAAATGCCCATCTCTAGACTATAGTATGTTTTAAAATCTAACTCATTATTCTATAGAACTAGATTTTGGCACCAGCTTTTTTTAACAGTTTTGACAGTGAATTCTGAACTTATCCTCGTTTTAAATCAAAATTCTTCATCCGACTCATTGAGATTAATGTTTCATCAAAAATTCTTAAGTTATTTCTACCTCTACGAATTATTGAGTTTCTATATGAACTTTAGGGATGGTTGAGGTCTGTTTCGGTCATAAAGTCTCACACCCCATTTTTACGGTATGGCTTCTTCAAAATAAACAGGCTTTCGGTTGTTGTGAACTGGTCGGTTACTCTACAGCTCTGTATTGTATTAGATTGTGTTGCAGTAATCAAGAACATTTTTAAAATGCATTTATTTCATTACGAGAAATTTAGTAGACTTCACATGCTTGGGGGACAAGAATGTTCTCAACAAAGGAGACTGGCATATGTTGAATGTGAAGAGGAGCACGAAGTGATTCAGCCTTCAGACGGCGAGCTTCATTCTCATGGCGTGGGAGGCAGGTAAACTTTACCTAAAACATATTGTTAGTGAACATTTAAATATAAATAGTTGATTATTAATTAGTTAATCAAAATATATTCACTCACCTTCTTTTCGGCTCCGCGGAAGTTGACCTTATTTGAGGGGCACTTAGGTACGGGTTCGAGTGAGAAACAGATTCTGTGGGCAAATTCGATTATGTGGGTTTCCTTTTTGGGGACTAAAAATTAGTTTTAATTAACAGTTAGACAACCTCAAATACCTGTCTTTTCAGTTTGCTCATTTTCATCATGAGTATTGGTGGACTCCCAAGTTTTGTGGTTCTTATTCAATGGTTTCTTTTCCATTTCGTAGTCATATTCGTATTCTTCTTCGCCATACATCCTGTAGTTCTTCTTTTCAGAGAGTGTTTCTTCATCCATCTCACATTCCTAATTAGATAGAGTGAATGAACATTGGCAGGGATTTGAATAAACTCACTTCATGTTTCACAATGAAGGAGCGATGAACGCGCTCGATGTCGTCGGTTTCTTCACCAGAAGCAGTGCGAAGTTCGTAGTCCTTCTGAAAACAAAAATACCATCATTTTAATGAGCAAATAAAA
This sequence comes from Phasmarhabditis papillosa, assembly GCA_034691345.1. NCBI lineage: Eukaryota > Metazoa > Nematoda > Chromadorea > Rhabditida > Rhabditidae > Pellioditis > Pellioditis papillosa. The sequence goes on along the minus strand of JAQGAV010003988.1, from coordinate 4,379 downwards.
ATATGCGGTACAGGCTTTCAAAGATAACTTCAGCAATATTTAGGGGGCTTACCTCTCCATTGAAGTGTCCGCAGAGACCGCATTGGGTGTTCATGTGGGTGTTTGAGAGTTCAACTTTGACAGTTTCTCCATCGAATCGAACAGTTACATCCTTTAGCTCGACAAGTACTACATCAGAACTCAGTCTTTCAATTCTGAAATATTGGCAGATGTACAATTAGCTATCTCTTTTGAAATTTTTTCAATTGTGAGCCTTGAAAATAACTTACCCATACTCTTCGCTTGAGCCACGGACGACTTTGTTGTTCACTCTGACGACAACTTCTTCCTTCACCAGTTCAAGTTCGTAAACATCTTCCAAGCTCATGATCTTTACCTTCTAAAACATGTAAATTAGCTTAGGTTGGTTCAAAACTGTCTTAAACCTTGCATAGCAAATTATGTACAAACCTTTTCAGTTGCTTTTTTGTTAGCCTTCTTCACCATAACGACAAATTTGGGTTCTTCGGAACAGTCTTTGGCAATAACGGACCAGCAGGTAGTAAGTGGAGCAGCATAGATGACTTCATCGAAAGTGTTGATCTTAGTTTTTCTGATTTCACAGCTAGCCTTCTTGTAGACAGATCTTCTCATCTGCGAGATTGGAGAGCGGGAATAAGAGAGCAATTCCATGTAAGGAACGGGGATTCCAGTAAGGGTAATGATCTCTTGCGGAGTTCTGAGTTTAATGTCAACTGATTTTGATTGTGGTCCAACAGTAGCTACCAAATAAATACGGCGTCCCACGGTTCCTGTGTTTTGCTGAATAGAAGCAACCCAAATGGTTTGACTTCTTATGAATGATGACAGACGGTCAAATAATAGTTGGGACTCCTTGCTGGGAATGTTGTATTCAATTACAGATTTCACCTGATTAAGACGGACGGTGTCAACAAGGTTTTCAACATTATCCAGTCCTCGTAGTTCGGTAGTTTTAATCAAATTACCTTGAGTTTTGCCAAATTGAAGATGAACTTTGCTGTTAAAATTATTCTGGTACTTAGATCCCCAGGCTGACTCAATAATCACTTGAATCTCACGTTGATTGTACTCATTGCTCTTTTCAATGCTGATTCCATTTTGTTGAACGGGAAGTAGAATGTCCAATTTTGATTTCACATTGAAAGCGGAATAAGCAGTTGGGAAGGTTGTGTCCAACATGTAGCGTAAGAACTTTGAATTTTCGGCAACCATCCAACGGAAATCAGTAACAATACGGTCTTCTTCAGTGCCAACCGTTAAGACAACACGGCGGCTAGTTACTGTAACTTTGCGGCTGTACTCTTGCATTTCTTCCCTACGTTTGTTTCCGACACGTCTCTCAGTTTCATAATCTTCAACTGCCATATCTTCATCAGCAATGTCTTCAGCGCGAATATCGATGATTTCTTTCTTTGGCTCATAGGTCTTGATGTTGAAAAGCAGATTATTAATTTGAGTCGGTTGAACTAACAGTTCAAATTCAGATTCTCCTAAGTGCATTGATTTTACTTTCCAGCTGTTTAGTGAAATTTTGTGGTTGTATCCTTCCAGAACGGTGTTGTCTTCGACTACATTTTTTTCCCAGTTGACCTGACGAATAGTCTTCTCGTCGGCTTCAACATAAGCATTGATGTTATTATGCTTGGGGAAGCGGAAGTATGCAACTGGGCGGCTAGCAGAGTGGAAAATTTGGTATTCATTTCTGGTAACACGTTGTTTCATCTGGATTTCCAATTCACGGTGAGTATTCAGATCCAGTTCATAATCAATAGGAAGGTTAATTTTCTTAGTGTCAATGTGTTTAACACCCTGCTCAAGAAGTGGAATCCAGGTTCTGGCTTCATAGATCTTAGTAATCACAAAGTGAGGATTAGTAGTAAGTCTGACTGAATATCCCTTAGCGCTGAACTTAGAGGAAATTGTTCCTTTAGCAGAGAGTACGGAAGGAGTTTTGCTGGTGAAAGAAAGTGGAAGTCCAAGAGAAGTTGGAATCTTGATTACATCTTCTTGCAGGAATGAAGCATGATGATAGTCGAAATCTCTACTGACATCCAACAAATCCTTGAGGGAAAGAACTCCGTTTTGAAGATACTTCTCAATAAGGCTGTCCATAATCTTCTCATCCATTGGTATGATGGCATAGTCCATCTGTTTGTATCTCAAGTAAATCTGGGCATATGGGTCTTCACGTTCAGTGGATCTAGTTTGAATCTTCATCTTGCGAGCAAGTTCTTTTATAAAGTTGACTGGTTGACTGAGACGGTTTCCACGAGTAATTTTGCTCTCAACCTTATTAATTCTGTTGATAATTTTGTTGAGCAGCTGATCGATGTTTTGCTGAGACATTCCCATTTGCATGAATCCCCTTATCCATTTGTGGTTGCTGACTGAGTCAATTGATGCAATCAATTCCTTGGGCAGATCGGATTCTTTTCCAAACATGGTAGCCAGATTAACAGTTAAACCTGAGAGGCTTTCGTCGAAGAATGAGTGACTGGAAAACGACGACATAATTTTTGCTTCAGGTTTGTACTGCGATTCTGAAAGAAGTGGAGCAATTCTTGTAGAAACCACTTTGTAACAAGGGTTTGATGACTTTGAGATCGAAGTGAGTGCCTTGAAAGTGAATGCAGAAACCTGTTGGTTAACTTTTCGATTCATGTTGTAGACTATTTGAGTCAGTAGGGGCTGTTCAGGCCCAGTTTTAAGAATATAAATAAGGGCACTCATTCTTATTTCCGGTTTTTCAGAGTTGGAAATGTAGATTGGCATAAGAATTCTCTGCACTTTGCGGGGCATTTGTTCTCCAATTAGACGAAGTGCATCAATGGCTTCAATTCTGACAACAGTATCCTCCTTTCTATCGGTGATAATTTTCTCAAGAGTAACAATGGAAATGTCAATGTTGGCATTGGCTAGGACTTTGACAAATAGTACCTTTTCGTAGGTGGATTTAGTATGTTCAAGTTCATTGCGAATTACTCGAAGATACTTTTCTTTGTTTCCAAGTGTGTTCTCATCTACCAAGTGTTTCTCATTTGTTGGTGCTACGATTCCACGTACGACGGATCCGATGCATAGCCAAACCGATTGTCTGAGCGTTGGTTCTTCAAGAACCAGATCGTGTTGGGCAAATTCAATTAGCATATCAGCAATAGCGGCAGATGGATAGGTAGTGTCTTGCATTTCCTTGAACAGCGGAATGGCCTGACGGCCTGAAATATCTCCAGATTGGATGTGGTGTAGTAAATGCTCGATGGTGTTCTTTGTTCCAGCAATGGCTAGAGCATGTTCAATAAGGGATTGTTGTTTCTTTGTAACCTTGCTAAATACAGTCTGGTGGAGTTTCTTCAGATCATGAACTGAGCTCATGCGGAGGGCCCTGACTAGGCGAGCCAAAATATGGGCGGTTTCGGCATTGTTCTGGTCCACTTCAGATTCGCGTACTAAAATTTTCTCAGCTAGCTCAATCTTTCCAGAATAAGATTCAAAGATCATGTTGTCTTTTTCATCTCCATTTTTGAAAAAGCGTTCAACTTGCTCCTCCCATTTTGTGCTGTAGACAAGATCCTCCTTTGGACCTTCCATTATTTCCATTGTTTCACTAATTTCGGTGACTTCTAAGAGAGTGAGAAGAGAGCGGACATCGGTCTTGAGAGAAGATTGCTCCACATTCATAATGTAGGTGGATACGAGTTCCACTTCTTGTAGCTGGTCCTTCTCAATCTTGTAAGTATAAAGAGTTTGGGCAATGATGTCAGAATTTGAAGAACATTTTTCGCAATCGGAAAAATATCTGAAGTTGTAGCGAATTTCAGGCCGCTTGTTGCACTTCTGGAAGTTAATAGATTTGGTGACAATAGTGTTGTCTTCCTTATCACCAACTGTGGTATAAGCTACCTGGCAATCACCTTCGACGGTCTTTTCGTTAGCAGTAAAGAAATCATTGACTGTTTCGGTAAGAAGGCTGTTTTCTTCCATTTCGCGCCCAACCTTGTTGATATTGATTTGGATCATGCTGATAACGGCTCTCTTAATGTTGGCTGACCATTCGGGTTCTTCTGGGGCAAACTGAATTTCGCTGACCAATCCATGTTTGTAGTGGAATTTTACAGGAGTTTCCAAAGAATTCTGGTGTTCTTCAGCAAGAATGCGGTTTTCGAGAGCTTCGATGGGAAGGATTTTACCAGCTTTGGTGTGCGCAGAAGCTAGTTTAATATCTTCTAGACGGAATAGCACTGTACGGTCGTCAACAACTTGGAATACTACATTGGTGTTAATGCGAGTGTTGGAGGTTTCAGCATTAACTGGCAGTCCGGATTCCAGGGATCCTTCGAATCGATAGCGGTACTCAGTGT
>JAQGAV010003987.1:0-11223 GCA_034691345.1 Phasmarhabditis papillosa | reverse complement strand
TACCTCTGGCATTCCAACTTCACCTTTCCTATCATAAGGACTCAGTGCATCCGCATAGCATATGGACATTCTAAAATTGTTTTATTAATAGTATAAATATTATTATTAATGTTAAAGTTACAAAATTAGCATATAAATAAAATAGAGACAAAAAATGTATGGGCAATTGACAGAACAAAATTTCGACACCGCACGGATTTGTTACCACTGTTACCAACAAATGTTCGTTAAAGCAAATGCAGATTCGGAATAATATTTTATAACAATAATATTTACTTATAACAATAATATAAATCATACTTTGAATAATAATTCAATTATATTATAGTTTGATGAAAATGAAGTGTTTATGATAATGAATATGCAAGCCATTGCCTAAGAAAGGCGTCACGCTATCACTTCGCAAACGAGTCATTTTACCACAATAACTATCTCGTCGACCACAATTTTACTTAAATGTTGAACAGTATAGCAAAATATCTACCTGGAAACATCAAGTTTTTCTTTTACGGAATGGAAGATCTTGCAGCACATATATCTACGTTGATATTTAACTAAATTATATATATATATATATATATATGTGTGTATTACTTTCCTACTTTGATTCATAAACGGGTACCTTTTTCATAATTGAGAACTACTTCTGCACAAAAAGTAGTTGCAACCCTCTTGAGGTGTGACAACAGCACGCATCTCCAATTGATCGTAGAGTTGCGGGTTCGACTGAATGTTTATTTTATCCGAACGAACCAGTGGCCATTTTCCGAAAATGGTATCTTCCACCCATATAAACGTTTAGTTATTTTAAGAGTAATTATTTAGGATTGGCTAACTCAAATGATAACTCCTAAATAATGTAGGTTTTCTGATCTGATAATTTTGTAATACCCATACCTTTGAACTAGAGTAATTCTAGCTCCATTTCTCATAAATAATGGTCTATTTTCTCTCTAATATCAGGTTTTATATTTACTTTATACATCGTTTAACTAAACTAAAGTTATACTTAAGCACTTTGCTTATATTGGATGACACCATCCAATGAACTACCTTTCCACGGCCAATCTATTTGGTTCATCAGAATCTACTAGGAATGCTAGTGCTGCACGACTACATAGAGGTACAGTAACCATAAAATATATAAATACATCAATAAGTATATTTAGAAAATGAACGAAACAACCTCCTCACATTCACCAGATTGGTACTACGATCATTCCTTGAGAAGGTGATGAAGGATAGTAGAAACAGGTAGATACCATATGTTTTAAGATATATTAAGAGGTGTCTATAACCACCGAGGTCAACGTCATTTTTGTCTATAAGTCTTAGCGGCGGGGTGTCTATAAGTTCAACGTCAAAGTGACGCCGTTCGTAATGTCGATAGCTATCCCTACGTCAAAATGACGTTGATGTTGACGTCGTGGTTATAAACGTTACTTTAACGGTTGTTTTAGAACTATAGAAGGAGACACTCAGGAATCCAGTGATCTGTTGATGTTGTTGGAAAAAGTACTCAATCATGGATTCAAACCTCCTAGTGAGTTTATAGATAGTTAATATATGCTAAACACTGCATCACAAGAAAAAGTTTTCCCCAAATAACAAAATACTTCTCTTATTAAAGTTTTTAACGCGTTCAGGTCAGAAGGTGCTCATTGGCTTCGGCTCGCCGGATGGTGATCTATGGCTTTGTATTACTAAACTATCCAAGTCATCTGAAACAATGACTGAAACAGTGTCTTGCGTAGACCAAATTAATGATTTACAGTGAGTTTCACTAAGGTCTTTATATATATATATATAATTACTAAATTACTTCAAATATTATTTATTTTTAGGTCTCCCATTACTAAGATCCGTGCTTTCCTGCGAATATCGCTTATGCAGAAACGCTTATCAGAGTTCTTCACCCATATAACCCAACATGTCCTGCTCAGGTTAGTCCAAAATAAGTATACGAGTAACGTTTGTGGAGAAGCTAAAGTAAAAACAATCGATCAAGGTGTATACAATCAAGATTCTAGGGATTTCTACGAGCAATGGGCATTGCTTCGTCACGACGATGCAGTTCAGTTAGCAGGAGCGTTGCTGGGACTCTCTGTAGTCGATGCTCATCTGCTAATTAAACATGAACACCTGCAGGTAACTTTGGAATAATATTGAAGTTCTCGAAAGACGCTTGGACTAATAAGAGTATCAATAACTTCTTTTAACATATTTGCGGGTTGTTAGTATATAAAATAGCCTGCTATTTATAAGCCAGTTGCGCTGTAGATTTATAATATTACATGCTTTCGGGGGTAGGGCAGAGTTTCGGGACATTAAATGTATATCCTCAGATTGGGAGACATGCACTGGATTCAAAATTTCCGCATTCCCTTGTACCCTAATCGGTCGCGGACTCCAATCCAGTTTTCCCTAAGCCACTGGAAGTGATCTTATTCTATATTAATAAGAAAACGTAGTGTGATCTTTCAGGATCAACCGTTGAGTGTCGATCTTAGCTCCTACGTGCGGATACCATCCATTTCGAACGAAGAAGTTAACAATGAGGTAGCAAATGTTTTATTAAATACCCGTGTTTTATTTTTAGACAACACCATTCTCTAACGACGAACGGAAAATTTTGCTGGATCAGAACAACTATCTGGAAGAGCGGATAAAGTTCTTGGAGTAGGTTACACTATCTATAAGTTAGCTGATATTCAAGCGGTCAAACAAACATTCTATATAGATTATTTAAATTCAATAACAATACTGACAACGGTAACAAAGACTATTGAGTGTTGCTCTTCAGATTACTCAAAGGGCTAGGGTGGCTTGTCCGAAAATTTGTTGACATCCGCTTCGCTCGAGCCGGGCCGCCGGACAGAGTCAAAATTGAATAGTCTGCTGTTACGTGAAATACTGCTAATCAATTCATATTTCCAAGTTGATCTGAGACTAAAAGCCATAACCCCTTTGTTAAGAAAAATGAGTATTTAATATCCAGAATTTCTGGTAACACAAAATATCGTATTATTTGTTCAGAAACAGTCTCACCAGCTATAAGCGAAAAGTCCACGAATACGAGCACAAGAATCATGTGAACAACGATGTTATCAAGATGGATGTAGAGGTTTGACCAAATCAATTTACTCCTCTTAAGCTACAAGAATTATAATTCGATAAACCAGGCAGCAGATTTTTGAACCTATAACATTTAGTCATATATGTCTGGGCAGGGGTGCAGTTTTAACGGGACAAGCCTTGGGGGGGGGGGGCGAATAATAGGATGCTGGGTTATTCGGCCGGGCCATTCCGTGAACATCCTGGGACAGGTGGTGCCAGAATTAAAGAATATTGGAAACATAATAAAAATGCCACTTTCAGATGGTATCTTTCCGAAATATCGATGACACGAAAGCTCAAAAGCAAGAAAAGCTGGAGTCATTTGATGAGGAACGTCAGCGATTTATGGGACAGGTTTGTAAGACTGCCAGATTAAAGTGCCATATCCGATTCAGATTGTCGAGAGAGAAGACTCTTTACGAATAGTTGAACAACAGCTAAGAGACACCAAAGCCCTGAATATAGACCTTTATGACAAACTACGACTAGCTGAGGATACTGTAAGACAACTAGAGCGCGACTTTCTTAGGCAGAGGGAACACTCGATCCAGGTTAGCTGAATTTCATAAGATTGTAATCTGGGAATAAGTAACTTTGTTTGTTTCAAAATGAATGGTACTTGTCCACAGGTTCTGTAAAGTGTTTACTAATATTTAACTAGAGTTAGTACGTTTGTCAATGTAGATTTGATGGATCCCATTTTGAAAGTATCCTATTGAAAGTAACACGCTACACAAAACGTCTCCACCAATAATGTCAAGCTATTCCAGGAGTACGACAACCTAAAAAGCACTATCACCCGGCTAGAATCTGACAATGTGCAACTACATGAGAGAATCGCAGCCAAAAACTCCACCGATGGTAAGAAAAATTTATTTTTAAAGGACTACATGAATTACAGACGCTGTTCGGGTTGAATTCGACAAGAAATGCGACCAGTTCGCTAAAATCCTGGCCGTGTTGGAGGAGAAGCAAAAGGAGCTCGGCAGGGTAAAGTCATCTTCTGAGTCGGATAGCATGGTATGATTGGGGATACTATTCAATTTTGATGCTGGATACGATTCGGGATTTTCTTATTCCCATACATTATCTAACACCTTAAGTTGCTTCCGAAAGCTCAAGGTCTTTGGATCATAGTATTATTTTGTAAAAGTTCTCCACTTGATTGCTTCTGTTCTTTTTAGTTCAATTAATTCGGTTTGGTTGTTTAGTTAGCGCCCGGGCTGCGCGGGTCTCTTTTTTCTTCCTGGGAATCCCGATCCGGAAAAGTTCATTCGCTGGTTCCAGATTTATTAAAGTGTGCTGGATCTTCCTACGGATCCGGATAGGAATCAAGATCAGCGAGGCCCTGGTTAGCGCCACAAGCATCTGCTTTTCTCACGCTTCTATGTAACTCTTTGGTTAGAACTTTCTGCTTCATATATAAGTTCAAATTCAAATTCAAATGATTTTACAAACGTCACACAACACCGCGCACTGCATCCTTCTTTTTGTTATGGACTATAGCTACTACAACATTGATAATTAGAACAGGTTTTCGTTTTTTAGGTCGAAAACGAGAAGAAGTCCCTGACACATGAAGTGGAATTCATGCGTGCTACCATGGCGGATCTTCCACAAATCCGCGGTGAACTGGAGAGAATGAAGCTCGAGTACTCGAACTCCCTAAAGAAGAACGCTGATACCGAAAAGGCTCTGGAGGAGCTGGGCGGACAGGTTTCTGAGTATGTGAATATTTAACAAAAGCATATAAATATATATTTGAGGTCTAAACTACGTGTAATTAGTCTCACTGAAGAACTACTGCCACTTACTGAAGCTCAATGGGCTAAGGATTCGGAAATCCACAACTGCACTTTGTGTAATGAGAAGTTCACATTGGCTAGGAGAAAACATCACTGTCGGTAAGTATTTCCCACCCATAAATAGAACAAAGGTTTCACATTTTACAACTATTCAATATTGTAACCATCTAGTGAGCAAATGAAATTGTATGTAAATACATACATGTATACCCCAATTCAAAACTATTCAAAGTAAACCCTTATCAAAGAACTCAATATAATAACCGGTATAAATCAATAACTTATTGTATTCACTATCCAAAAATGCAACTTTCTTTAGGATGTGCGGTTCGATCTTCTGTGCTTCCTGCAGTGAAGGAAGAGTGACCCTTCCATCCAACCCCAAACCATCAAGAGTATGCGACAATTGCTATCAAGTTCTAAGAACAAGACATACTACTAAATAGACCAACAAGTCTTTCATATCATATTTACCATATATTTGTTTATTATTGTATATATTTCAGTTTTCAATATTTCAATATGGGTGTAGGTTTTGTGATTTTAAGATTCGTGATGAAATGTAAATTTGATACTCTAATGCTACCCTCTACTTCAGTACCAACATTTTCATACATTTGATTTGTTGAGTGTTTCACAATAGTTTCCAATAAATAGTTGAGCCACTAAGTCTAAACGTGAAATTGGTTTCTCCAAAAAGTACAATCACAATCGTTACTGAATAGTTCGTATCAGCGTCCCAACCTAGGAAGAAATGGCTTCACGTCCAGTAGCTCGGATTGCTTTAGCCACTCGTAATGAAACATTCAGAAAAATGAAAATGTTAAATACAAAACTCGAAAAATTTTGCTTTACATTTTTCGGTACACCAGCGTTTAAAGATCACCGCACCTCTGTCGAGCCAACAAAGAGCGCGCACACGTGCATTTAGTGAATTTTAAAATTGCTTTATTTCCTGTATAATAATTATTTTTTTTACAAAATACGCTTTCATGAATCCGAAATGTGTTGATGATGACGCGGGTAATTGGAAATTCACATGAAGTTGCAGGTTGCAGCAGGCTATCACTGCGACAGTTCATTTGCCTACCAAATCTAATTCTTCATTTCTTAATTTGTGTTAACATTATTCAGCTTTTTTATTTTATTATTTAGGGAGGGATGTATCCTCGCTTGCTCCAAGCAGTCTCCCGAGGAAGGGTACCAGCTCGTACTATGTACGAAAATCCCTACATCAACAGATTCAAGGCCAAGAGCAAGGTCTCCCCCGATTTTCACAAGAAGGTACGTGTAATAACATTCTAGGTCTTCACAAGAAAATTAGGTCCCAATCGGTGAGAGTAGTAATACTATATTTGCTCTGCTTTCATTCTGTTTTGAATATTTTTTTCAGACTACCGGAATCACTGGACTCTTCGTCAACGAACACCCACATCGTAGTCTCACCGTCGTGTATGGACGAATTTTGCGAGCTCTGGAGCAAATGCCAGTTAATACAGCTTATAGAAAATACACCGAAACTGTTGGTTCACATTTGTAATGCATTATAGTGACGGTTTTTAGATTGTTAAGCAACGCTTGGCGCTCGTCCAATCCACCGACAATATTGAAGAATTAGAAAAGAAGATTGGCATGGGACAAATTGAAGAAGTTATTGAGCAGGTAATTTTTTTTCTAGTGTGGACACCCTATTAGTGAATATATACTTCTGAGAAAAGCGTTATTCTGGAGATGTCATCATTATGGCACATTTGATGCGTAGCGGACGAATTCATCTTCATCGTCAATTTCGGTTCTCGTTTGACACATTCTGATGTTTTCTATATATTCACATGGAACCGTGTTCATTATAAAGAATGCCAACACAATTCGAAAATGACGCTTAGTTCGGGAAAAATTTTACTTTTTCGGAATTTATATAGGATGCTTCGGCCCTATTGCAGTTCTACACTAAAGCGCTAGTTGCTTGTATTTTACTGAACAAGATCGTTACAGGCTGAATATGAATTGGAGACCACTCGTTCTATGATCGAATCCAAGGCCTGGGAATCTTTGGTTGAAGAAGCTCCTAAGGGACAATGGAGTTGGCCTATTGCCTAAGATTGTTTATCATGTAAAGTTTTAGTATAGATATTGTTCCTATAATTAGAATGAATTTTTCAGAACAGAAATTTTGTTGTGTTTGATAGTTTGAGTTTATTTAGATTAGCGAAGGTTTGCAGTGTAATGATTTTGTAGCGAGATGTACTTTGGATTTGCTACTTTTGGCTTCATGTTTCTTATCTTATTCTAGTCGTTTGGAGCGCTTTTTTGTGGGATTGTTTTTAGCAAAACCATACCCTAGTGAATTGTCAACCTTGGAATATTGTTATGCGCAACAGTACATCCTACGAAGTTGTTCCTTTTTCAATCGTGTAGGTGACGTGTTGTGTCGTGTAAGTTTCTCACGTTTCATTTTATTTTTGTTGGCTTGTTTCATACTCTTTTTTAGCAATGCTACAATGTTGCTTATTGGCGGGATCACATTGTAACTTCAACTCTTCCATTTTTGATCGTAATTTTGCCACGGGAAGGCCAGAACGACGATGAGATCAAACAACCAATTGTTGGGTCAGCAGCGCCAGTGCGCTTGTTGGGCTTCATTCACTCTGCCGTTTTGACTGTTTACTAGCAAAACGCAAATGTTTAGGGGTAATTATTTTTTCTTTCAATCAATTACATATACACATATCCAGTATTGTTTGTTCAGCATTGTACAGTGATATATGATTATGTTTTTGATCAGCGATCGTAATTCTTCTTGGCCTAGATCGTTTCGGACAATCTATCTATATCTGTTACTCGAATCATTCCTTCTACTTGTTTACAATTTGTATTTTCTTTCCTTTACCTTATTGGCGTGATTTCATTACGATTGTTCATTTTAAGGATTTGTGTTTTGCTACGACTATTCTATTTTTACAATGGAGAAAGAAAAGGAGAAACCCAAACCGTGAGTGTTGATCATCGTTTTATTGCAATGGTTTATTCTAATGCTCTATTTACTGTGAACTAATAACCAGCTTTATTTTTATCCTGCTACTATGACGATGCTAATCTTTTCTCTCCGATTTTTCGTATTCGGACTATCAGTTTTTCATTCCGTATCTGGTTATAGGATGGGAAGTTGTTGTTTGAACGCTGATATTTTTAGTAGTATTGATTTTTGCAGATAAACATTTTGAAATCAGAGCAAACTTTCTGGGAAGACTATTTATTTTCCTGTATCGTTTATGTTGACATTGGTTGTTGAATTGTTGCGTAGATGAAATAGCCTGTTCGTTCCCTAATTTTTGGGTATAAACGCTACATTTTGAAGTTTTCACCCTTCTTCATAATACTACTTCGCGGTTCGCTAGTTCTATTTTTATATTCCCTGTGGTCATGTATATATATTGCATGATGTTTCCTTTGAATACCATAGTTAATCAAAGGAGTACATACATTTTTAACCGAGAATATCATTGTGCCGCATAGGTATACGTTAGAGAACTCTTTGCTATTCACATTTCGCTAAACCTTTCGATCAATTTCGTTGTCAATACATTTTGCATCACGTTCCGCTGTATCAGAACAGTTATTTTGGGACATTTTTGGCAGTAGCTAAAGTTTAAAAAGACCGCATCAATTCTTTTGGTGAATTTTTGTGACTAAATAAGTTTGAATGACCCGTCTCGCTGTATATTACCTAATCATGTTTGATATTGTATTCACTTGATCGCAGTCACGTGGTAGTTGTTCACCATTCCTGCCAAGGGTTGGTTCATCGTTGATCTGGTTATTCGCAGTCGGGGCGAAGTTCCGAAAATGATTGAACAAACATTGTATCCACTTTGAGTGAGACAGACCTTCTTCTTGTATTCTCACTCTTCCATGGCCACCAGCATCAGACTGGCTTTTGAAAGTCGCCGGGTGGGAAAAAGGGCGAGTTCAATGAACTTTCTTGCTTTCTTTAAATTGTCTGGGAGTTCTCACTCTCACTATTTGAGCAACTACAAAGCTTGGCCGCAAAAAATGGAGATTTTGATATATAAAAGTCCAAGAACAATATATGCAGTAGACGTATAAACAACGAAAATATTCTGCAGACAATTCTACTCACTTGAATCGCGGTGTGGTCAGAAATAATAATGTAACTTGTAACTAACTACACCTCCTGAGAACTCTGACACACTATCCAGAAATATGATTGATGCTACGCTGATAAAAATAGAAACGAATGTCGCCTTTACGGTACTCGTGTAATTGACTTGCAATGTCTGGTCCGGCCCGAAAAAATCTCAATACACAGCGAGTCGAATTCACCAATTAGGCACAGTGCTAAAACCTGCGAGTGTGCTTTTTGTTTCAAAAAATACAGTATTCATTCCCAAAAAATTCTCCATTTCCTAAAAAAATGAGCGAGTTTTCATAAAAAAGTGTTAGATGAGCAAGGTATCGTTGTGGGATCACCTTAAATTCGACCGCAGGCTTTTCGTTGCAATAGTCGACGACCGTTTTCTTAAATGGCCGAGAATTACTATTTCGACTCGCTGTGAATAGATTAAGTCAGAATAAAAGGTAAGCGAAATCTGATAATTCTAAAAGTTGCCCTAATCAAATATCATCCCCTATTATTTCGATATATTAGTAGTTATATATCTGTAGCCATACGAATGTATCACGCGATGTGCAATTTACCTTTGACATCAACTTAATCTTCTGGCGAACCACCAGTTAAGCCGATCGTTTGGAAGTTTTTTAGACAAGTTTAGCCCAACAAATTTTGAACAGAATACGGTTTGGCATTTGTGTAGTGCATTTGCATACATTAAAACATTGCAAGTTTATTGAACTGTTGGGTGCATCGTGTACATACATTATAGTGTTTTTAGATGCTATAACATTATAAACTGTTCGGCAATCATTTTTGTGATCCGAATTTTGTGTAGGCTATCCTGATCAAATTAGTACCGGGGTGAGGCTGGTTATCTGTTGATTAAAGAATCAATAAGTAAGTAAATTATAAAGTTTGTTCAATGCTGGGTGACAATTTAACAAGACATCATGGTTTGTCTGCTTGGTCTTTTTAACTTGTCATTCTCACCTCTTCATATCCATTCTCAGCTATCTTTTATGGGGGCTCAGGCATTAGACAATATCCCTTTTCAAATGTACTTCTAAAGTATTTTCTAAAAGTATTTTAATCCTGTATCACTCGTATCACAATAAAATTAGAAGCTTCTGAGCAAAGACGGCTCCTTTCTAACATCCAATCTTTGGGTGCACGAAACATGGGATAAATAAGCTGCTGGTTTCCCAAGCCTTCTGCAGCTACGGGGAGTCGAACCGACAGCCTCAGATCCTCGCGGATTCAGAGACCGCTTCTCTGACCACTAGGCTAAAGCACAAGCACTACATATTTAATAGCTTCCTATAAAACTTTTTGAAACAATTTCGAATTTCAGCTTCTTAAATGTGGCAGTCAACTGTTAGGAGCTGTCTTTGAACCTAAACAACTACAGTATACACGCGATCGAGAGCTCTTACTTCTAGAATGCGATGACTTATTTGATTACTGTATACAGAAGCTACCATATGTGAAGAAATCTTTTAACAAGGCTAGTTTCTGCCACTAAACAGCACAGGGTTGGCAAAAGTGGGGGCCGGGCCGGTCCCGATTTTCATACATTACAAAAATATTAATAAAAATATAAATTTTATTAAAATAAATGTTGAGAATAAAGACAAAAAGAATTTTCCACTACCTGGGTTTGCCCACTTTAGATACAATTTGAAAATTGGTGGATGTTTGAAATCTGGGACACATTCAGAGCTGGTTACCGGTCCGGCCTGAAATTTTGGAGGTCAGGCCGGGCCGGCCGGATAACCAGCTCTGGACACATTCAACTAAAATTGGTAAAGTTATAAGTTCAGAGACATAGGATAGACATGTTTAATATAAAGAATGAGTACTAACTAGCCTCCACAGCATTTAAAATTAAACACTTAAATATATTAATTTGATTCAGAATGTTTCAAACAAGGATGAGGTAAAAGTTTTCATGGATAAGCTTCTTACGGGAGATTCCTTCGCAACCTCTGTCGAAAGTCATCTCTTTAGAATTGGAGGTGAACTTCTATGCGATACTATAGAAGAAAAGGTACGTTTGCCCAGTTGAGACTTGAAGCCATCTTTGTGAATGCTTAAAGGTACCTAGACACGGGTTTTTCATGTTTATTTCAGATGATAGGGCTAATTTTTCTGATTCTAAATATATAA
>JAQGAV010003986.1:0-11226 GCA_034691345.1 Phasmarhabditis papillosa | reverse complement strand
TTTCTTGAACAAACTTACCTTTGAAGGCACAGCCGCCAATGGCGTTACAACCAAAATAAGAAGCCAAATATGCATTGAAGTTACTGCTTGTTACAACTAAGAATAAGCCCCTTTTTATACATAAATTCATATTGAAATTATCTTATCCGTTTATTTTAATGGTATTGTTATGGACTATTGTTGTCGTTCATATTTTATTTTTTGAAACTGTTTTTCAATTGAAAATTCCAGTTAACACCGTTGATATGAAGTTATGATTGGTTCAGTTAGCTACGTGGCTCTGAATTCATCCAGAGAAATATCGGACACAATCAGTTACATAAAAATGTTAAAGGCAACTTGGCTTACTTGCTAAATTTCCCGGATGAAACTGGTAAAATACAATAACATTAAATAATATAAATCGTTATCGACTTCTCATCATTAACTGATATTCATAAACTACCATTGTCTTTACTACCGGCCACAATCTTCTTCCCGAGCCTGGACCCCATTAAGAATTAAAAATTAAATAGATTTTGTTTTGTTTTGTATATTAAGGTCTCGGAAATAATAAACCATTCTATTATATTTGATACTACAACCCAGAGATCTTTCGCCAATTGTTTTCTGTTCATATAGTCTGATTCAAGAGGAACAATGGAGCGTTACTTGCGTATTGTATGGAAGTTTTGCGTATATTTTTGGTTTTGGAGAATCTCCATTATTACTCTTGAATCAGACTATATCGTGATGGTTTATTTTGACTAACAATATATCGTAGTAATGTAGCTGGTTCAAGCAATATAGCAAGTTATCCTATCACAGGGAGGAATGAAAACTTCGAGATAACAAAGTCTTGGAAGCAAAGTTAGAAATATTTATTTGTTGAACATTGTATGCGTTCTATATTCTCTATATCCCTTGCTCGTTTAATCAAGATTGTCTGATCCAATTTATGTATTATTTTGTTATTTGTAAAATAACTATCTAATGTATATAATTGTTTTATCACTGGCTGAATTGATTGGCGGTGTGTGGTCTAATGTTCCCTTCTTTAATGCCCGTCGATAGCTCAGTTGGTAGAGCGGAGGACTGTAGAGTGAGCAGATATCCTTAGGTCGCTGGTTCGAATCCGGCTCGACGGAATGTTTTTTTCAAATTTTAGATTACTATGTATATTAATTATGTAGGAGTTTTTAGAAAGTTATTTTGCAATAAGTTATATTGTATACTTACAGACATAGTTTCTGATACGAAAACATTATTAATAGTTATTACGGTTCTCTTTTTATACAAAAGAAAGGGAGCCAATATACTTGTTGGAATTACGACAACATGTTTGTGGAGATAACTCTTTTAAAGATAAGATAACTTAGGTTGGAAGGTTCAATAGTGTTCAACATCTATTTTGAAGACAATAGCAAACTAAGAGGTATAAGCTTAAAGAAAACAACAAAAAAGCTGGTTTGAAAAACAAGAATATTCGTTAATGTAGAATTCGGCCCTCAGTTGTCGTAATTTCAACAAGAATATTGGCTCGCTTTCTTCTGTATAAAAAGAGAAACGTGATAACTATTAATAGTGTTTTCGTATCAGACACTATGTCTATAGGAATACAATATAACCTATAGGACAGCATTCTAAACTACAGGAATAAACCTGTGCCGCGAAGATTGCATGTAATGCTCTAAATTAACTTATTCGTCTTAGAATACGTGCTTGCCATGTTTCGCAATCCATTATTAGCTTGATGGTGGTTGCAAGTTGTTCTTTTTTTGAAAGTTTCATCTTTTATGGAATTGTAACTGTGCTTAAAGTTAATTGTAAGTTATTTTTTGAAAAACTTAGTATTTTGCAATTATAATGATCTGTTCTGTAATCTTTTGTTACAAAAGCTGAGTCTACAGTGTAGTGTTTACAAGGAGCCGCGTTGTTTAAGGTTTCAAAAATCGCTCGTTCTGGTTCGATGCGCAATTTCTTGTTTGATGTCAGAAAAATATTATTGCAGTAGTTTACTTTTGTATCATATCAAGAAAAAGACAAATACGCAATTGCGGAAGCCTATGTATAACACCGCGTTCTGAGGTCTATTCTTTGTTATAGACTATATTCAATAAGAGCTACAGGATTGAAAAATATTGAACTTGAGAAAGAAATGTATTTTATTTATATTGTTTTGTTTTACTAGTTTAGGTTATTATTCAACAAGGAAATTGGAGAACGATCAGGTCTGCCACTACTTATTAGACAATGAGTACAGAGAATGGAAAAAAAAATCCAAATAGTATTGAGAAATGAAAAGATTTATTTATTCAATGGTTCAATTACAATACCATTTTGGATATCCTTCTTCCACATATCCTGGCGAGACTTCCTTAAGACCATCTGGTTCACACAAGAATGCTCGTTTGTCGTCACCACTTGAATATTTCAGAGGACAGGTATTAAGCACAACTGGCCAAGGAACAAAATCGGTAGGATCCTTAATGTTTCAGACAATAACTATTAATGTAAAAGAGATGATTAAGCTTATAGTCTACTGACGAATCGTTTGAAGCTAAAAGTCTAATTATATAATGCGAGCGCACAATTATATCGGTTTCTTGTACATTTACTTTGGATTTTCGTTTCTTGAAAAACAGTGTTATTATATATAAACAAAGGTACGTTTAAAGCAGAGCTCGTTATCCGGCCGGCCCGGCCCGGCCTGACCTCCAAAATTTCAGGCCGGGCCGATAACCAGCTCTGCTTTAAAGGGGTTTTCATTATTTTATAACACCGCGTCTCCCTAGGATACTTCATCAGACACCTAACTCATAATTCAGATTATAATCGGATCTATTTTGATCGGGGTGGCAAAAATGTAGAAACCTACCCTGCAGCTGACTACTCTTACATATCCAGTTTTCAAGCATATCCATGTTACCAATGTCTCAGCTACTTCCCATTCTTCTCCTGAAAACAGTATGGATAATAGAAAACAAAATATCGTAGCTTGTCCCGACATTTTCCAGAGAACGGAACTGGCGAAAACACAACCCCTTTAAAGTTTTTTTAAACTTGTCTTATTCATTTTACGAAACAAAAGATCACATATATTTGGAGCAAAGAAGTGAGTCTAGGAACCAAAGTAAGTGGGACTTCATAGCACAGCACCAAGGGAGTGGAGGCGGCGAATCAGAACAAAGTTGAAAGAATTCTTTTTTAGGGGGAATTCGAACTATCGACCTCTAGCTTATAAGGCAAAGGTTCTAGTTCTTGGGTCACCACGCCCACTACTTATGTTTATTATCAGGTTTTAGACATGCTGGCCGAGGTTTAGAGCAGGGCGGGGAATTTGACGAGCCTGCCGGGCTGGGGCCGAAATTTGAGAAAAGGGCCGGCCGGGCCGGTCTTTTTCAGCCCTTATTTAGAGTCATAGGTCTCTGTATACCTGTTTTTCTGACAACACCATATCGATCTGTACATGATCCTTTGTCCAAAGTAGAGTCAACGGGAATCATTCCAGCTTCTTCACATCTAAATAAACTAATGATGATCAAATTATTCCGGTATTTTGACAAATGTTTATTATCTAGATGAGACTCATTTATATAAAAAAGGAATATCGGTTTCCTGTATATTTTCTTTCGATTTCCGCGCTACTTCTAAATTCTACAGTACACCTCGGCAAACGATTCATCCGTCGACTATAGACATGGTGGAAAACCAATTTGAAAGTAATTGATGCGAATTTCAAATATACCTCAAATTAGGGCTAACACTACCGAGGACCGCAAGGAAAAATGAAGACTGTTCACCCCATCCTGGTTGATCGAACTGGAAAAAAGAAGTTGTTCTGACAATATAAGTATATATGATATACAAATGTTTAACGCCAAAGATCTTATTTTAGAGAGTAAAACTTTACAGTACTTATACTTTAAGCTCTGTTTGTGTAACACAGGCAGGCAGGGAAAATGTTTCGGCCCAGGCCGACTCGTAAAATTCGCATAATTGAATTCTCTGGGCCAAGATTGTCAAGTAGGTTTAATGTTAGCTTACATAGCATTTTCTGACTTTCTGGTATCCATTATAACATTTCCATTCTACGCGAGTAGTATTGTCTCTCCAAGTTTCACCTAAAAAATAGAATTTGTGATATTACCGCTCGATAGATCGAGAGAGTCTGGAAAGTTGCCATTAAAAACAATCCGCTAAGTAACAGAATAAGGCCTATTCTACAATAACATTTTAAAAGACAATGCGTCATTTGAGTTATTTCTTTCCAACGATACTTTGTTTATAAGTCGACTAAATTTAACTGAATGATATCAGAGCAATAATAGAGTGTCACTTGCGTAATTTTAGGATTTTTCAACCAGCACCAGCAGGGAAATTGCACGCGCGTAGTTGCAAAGTGCAATATTGAACGTAGAGTAGCCGCCAGATGCTGGCGCGGTGCTCGCAAAAAGGGCTCAGACGAGCGTTGAATTTTTTACAGTCCATCATTACTCTTGGCGCTGACTATATAAACCCACCGTTACTCTTCACTCGTCCCTCATGATCAATACAAGATCCCAGTGGTATAACTCTAGTTGTGGTGGCTGGAGTGGTTGTAGATGGTGTAGTAGTAGGGTTCTGGGTAGTTGTCGCAACTTCGCCGTCTAAACATGGAATATAATTATATACAAGTCATTTTAAGTATATCCTTGAATACAGTCAAAGTATTTAACATTTCAAACAATTATAAGTAAACTAGTTGAAAAGATACGTAATCTGTTTACTATTGTATGCTCCTTAGACTAGTGGTTATTTCTCTAGTTTCTGACTTCTTATGCGAATTAAAATTACATCATGGTACTTGAGGACATTTTGTAAGTTCTTTTAAAAGAACCAAGGTGCCCAGCATTTTGAACTACTTGTTAGGTATAATAATTGAAAAGGAGCCGAAATGGTTTGTAACGGTTAAAACTGGACGATTTGTGCCCTCCATATTTTAAAATTAAGTTAATCTCTAACAGGGCGAAGGGACCAAAGAGATGCCAAGATAAATTAGGCAAACTAACCGGTTTCCGCACAGAAATTGTATTCTCTGGGAAAATCCTTGCGATGGTAGATAATTACGGGGACAAAGGAGGAGTTAGATTGAACTACAGTAGGTTCTAGGCAGCAAAATCTAAAAACATCTAGTGAAAATCAGTATATTTATTATTATTAAACATTGTATCTCGCCGAAATACTGGCAAGACTCATATATATTTAAGAATTTCATGTAAATCTTAGTTTCATTTGTTGTATAGTCCATTTCAAGACCTAGGTTTCTAGCGCGGTATCACAAGCGGGATGCAGTGTTATAATAAAGGAATGTAAAATGGGTCGATGTGATGCGTTTATTCCAAAAGTACATACCCCGCTCGTGATACCGCGCTGGAATCCTGGGTCTTGAGATGAACTCTACCTAGTAATACCAATAGTTTTACCTGTATCCCGTAGTTGCTTGATCTTGCTGTGTTTTTATTTCCATTCCACCCCATGGACATCCAGCCAAACACCAGTCAGCATACGGATAGTTAACATAGTTGTAAGTTATCTTGATTTTGTGGTTTTCAGGCGCCTGAAACGGATCGTCGCCAAAACTGGTTTAGATCATTATGTTTTGAAAAGCAAACAGGTTTCTCTATGAAACTTGTCAGCTATGAATATATAAATTGTATACTATTATTTGAAAATAATATATATGAGCACATTCTAATAGTTAGTTTACTTTTATCTAGCATACAATTTTCGGTTCAAAGACATTGGAACGATTCCGAACACTCAATGTTGATTTCTTGGACATAACTCAAGTAAGAACGACTAGGTTCGAAGTTCATAACAGCCCAACACCTACCAAGCCTGTGGTAGCTCAGTGGTTAGAGCACTTGTCTTGTAAACTAAAGATCGTAGGTTTGAGTCTCGCCCAAGTAATATTTTCCGAAACGTTTCTCTATCATTTTTTTGTCCAACACTCACCTTAATCCAAAAGTGTTTAAATACATATTCCGTACTTTCAAGACCGGTAATTCGCACTAAAAGATAATCTATATTTATCTGTTTTAGTGTTTATTGAAACTATAGTCTTTTCCAAATGTAAAGAGGTCGTTTCATCGGTTTACATTTTTGAGATTGTTGCGTATGTAGGAAACTTTGTAGGAAATACGTTGCAAAATTGGCCTTTAAATTTTTTAATGCGACCTTCTTTTGAGTTCAACTATGATTTGGGTTACCACATATTCTAGGATTATGTTATGTGTTCTGTAGAACCAACCTTGATTATCAGTTCCGGATTTGCAACTCTTGTTTCCCGGAGTAAGATTGATTACTTCAGCGTCTTGAGGCTGCAAATAGTTTAATCATTTGCATTTTTTTGCATTGTTGAATATGATAATCCCGAATGAAAGAGTAACGTTTTGGAACTGTCCTTGGGTACGACCCAAGCGGTTCGAACGTGGTTGTAACTAACAACTATAGTTGGGCGTTTGGTCCCGGTTGAAAGGGGGCCGTGCATTGGGGTGAAAACGGGCTCACCATGCAGGGAGGTAGGCCCGATTAGGGTGCCCGACCGCTTAACTTTACTAGGAACTATGAATCCCGACACTTTCTTACTACTTTTCGATATCTTGCTTTTCTTATTTGTTATATGCGACTACTTTAATTTGTAGTAGTATTCTCCCCAATATACAGTAACTTTACCATTTCATTGCATAATCTGCCTGCATATCCACGTGGACAAATACAAACTGAACAATTATTAGGGTTAGGATAACCGCCATTCTTACAAGAATTTGAGAAACCAACACAGTCATCTAAATATATAAAATTATTTAACATCTTTTAATAATGGTTGAAAAGAGAAATATAAACCTGCCTTCGCCAGCAATATTCAACGCAACATATGATATTAATTGTTCTCAGTTATAGTCGTCAGACGAATCGCTTGCAGCTAAGGGTTTATGTTTTATAATGCGAGCACATAATTTTATCGGTTACTTGAATATTTCCTTCTGTTTTCCGCACTGCATCTATATTCTACCGTACACCCATGCAAACGATTCATCCGTCGACTATACCATGGTAAGCTATTTATACAAATTGTAGTAACATGTACCTCTACACTTGTAGAGTTTGTTGATCATTTGAATATCGTAGAAAGAATCCAAATAACTGCCCATTGTCCACTGAAATTTAGATTTGAATAGGGCGGCTTGTCACCGGTACTATTTGAGCTACTATAGTTGGTGCAGATCATCAAGCTAATGATAAAACTTAGGGTGGGGAAAAGACAGACCCGTTCTAAAAATAACCGGAGCCCTATCCGACTCCGATAATAAAAGATCCACTCCGGATACTCCATTCATACTCCGTGCATATGTTTGCAGCATATATTTGTAGTTGGTGATACATATATGTTAACTCACCATCTACGAATAATTTCTCTATTTTTTACTGGGAAATGGTTTTTTAAAGAATTTTATTTAAATGTTGATTATACCCAACATCTAGTAGACTGTCTTGCTTTTGTGTGATCATACCTGATATAGCTTATCGTTTGCCTCCATTCCAACTAGGTTCGTGTCTGGTCTAAACAGAATAATATTTTTATAATTTTATTTAACCTTACGCAAATTGACCATAGTGCATTACACTTCCGTAATCATATGGAACTCCTAAGTTGTCGTTTGAGAAAGTTGATTCTTTGTGGTACTGGCTTAACCAATCCCCCTAAAAGAACATGAAAAGTTGAGAATGTGCGCAATGGCTGGTCTACTTTTGTCACACGTTTTCGTGTGTTTTTTCGGGAATTATATTGGGAGTGTTGCTGTATACGCTGAACACAAAATATGAAAATGAAACTCGATTACTAACCCTAAACACACTAGCAGCTAAAGGAGAAAAACGAAAAAACTTTTTTTTACAAATCTCAAAAAGGGCTGTATGCTGTTCCTCTGGCCCTAATCACTTTTTGTGAATAATCTTAAAAATAAAAATACTCCAAGATTGGATTTAAATAACAAACCACAAAGTTTTCCTCTATAACTTTGATGTGTTCATCACGATCGTGTCTAGTCTGAGTATGGAATAGTCCAAGTGCATGACCAATCTCATGAACGGCTTGCCGAATCTAAACGGGCAGTTGTCAACAAGAACATATTACTTAGGTCGGCAATCATGGGCAAAACCTTTTATTCTTTATATTTCCCCCTACTTTTATTTTGATACTTTTTTAATAATCTACAACTGAAATCATTACTTCTATTATATTGATGGAGAAAGTTCTCAAGTAAGATGAATATTTAAGAAAGTTTCACTGGTGCAACAGTTAGAATAGCAGTGTTTGAAAAAGTCCTTTTGTATTTTACAGAATAATTTGTTTGGAAAGGGAGGGGCCGGGCCATAAGCCAATTTGAAGTATATGTTTGTCCTTATGCAAAATCTGTCTTTCAACAGAGGGTGTCCAAACGGGCTGTTTTTAAATCATTTACGAAAGTAATAAACGTAACACTAAAAAATATGTGCATCTCTTGTAGCACAAGTTGAGCTAAACATTTTATCAGTTTGTTGGAAAGCAAATATAGTCGTATTCAAAAGTAATACGACCGTGTTATAAGCAGGAGTGTTGCAATATTTTGTCTGTGTAAGGCAGAGCGAAAGCAACTTTGCAATCTGCTGATATCGAACGCGTAGAATTCCAGCAGGCTTAGTGTTAAGGCCGGCCCGTTTAACAGTCCTACTCACCGCTCCACATCCGTTTCCTAGAGAAACACTCTGTACACCCTCTCGTGTCATGCCCAAACTTGACCAACAACCACCAAAATGACCAAATTCCATGAGTTTTGAAGCTAAAAGAGCTTATTATAAGAATCTTTGTTTATTGTTCTTTTACAAGAAAATATGGAAAAGAAGAGCACGAAACTATATAATTTTATATATTTATATTTCTATTGTTATTTCTTTGCTCTCCGGAAACAAACTTACCAGATGGATTTTCCACAAATTTCAGGCAAGTTAGTTTGGAGTAGAGCTCAGCTGCGTATTTGACGTATTTCTTGTATGATTCAGCTAAAATTCAAGTTAAATCGAGTTATCAACGTCTTATTTCACTGCTATCCAATAAAACAGTTATTGTTGACAATCAAAAGTTGATCTGAATAAAAAAATGTGTTTGTGTTTGAATAAATCGCGCTAAATCCAATAGGGTTGAACAGTTCGGCCCGAAAAAAAGGAGGCTCGAAAAACCATTCCTGCCAAATCACGTTTGTGCCCGAAGACAACGCCAAGTGAAACGGGAACGAGCGCTAAACTCTCAATCTTAAGGATATTCATGACTTACAAAAGTTTGTATGAAATCTGTAAGCGATAGTCCTATTCCACAAATTAATACTTCTTCCAGGTACTCCTGCTTGTCGTTTTATACGGCCACCGCGTTCTTCGAGAAGATTGTCCACTTGTTCTCTTAATATGAAAACTGAAGTGAAAATAGAAATATTTGTTATTATTTAAAATTCACAATTGAAACTCCAAAAGTAGATTCATTTTTTGGCCACGGCGCCCCGCTCGTGATACCGAGCTGGAATCCTAGGTCTTGAGATGGACTATATTTCTATTCACTTACCTAGTCAACATAATATCTCCTTCAAACAGAGCTCCAGCATATTCAGATTTTTCATTAACTTCTTGAATTGTCTTCAGAGATTCTATTTTTGTTCCATTTACTTCAAATGTTATTGGTTCAATAGCAGGCTGGTCTAGGGCCATTTCCGTCTTTTGAGTTCCATGACCAATAAGCTCGTTTAATTCCGCCAGTTTTTCCTTTTGGTAGGCAACTTCTTCCTGCAAGATACGCTAATGAAGTTTAGTTATCTGGAAAGTTCTAGTGGACTTGTTTGATTGTAAAATTGAGATTGCTTTATTTTTGTTTTTCTTTGCCGTATATGGCCGGTTTCAGAGCTACCAGTTAAGCATCGCAGCCTTTAGTAACCTAATCCTAGTGAAGTTTGTTCTCTTAAAAATGCTTATGTAGATTTGATTTGGAACAAGATTTACGGTGTCTGAAGGCTACGGTGGGTTTCTGATAGTGAGTTTGACTTGAGCTTGTGAGCCTAGGTACCTGGCACGGGTTTTTCATGTTAATTTCGGACAATAGAGCTGATCATTATTATATAAGTATGCCAATATTGGGATTTACTAGTATTCGAGATACCTTTTAAAATAAAAACCAAATATTTTCAATTATTTTCTTGAACAAACTTACCTTTGAAGGCACAGCCGCCAATGGCGTAACAACCAAAATAAGAAGCCAAATATGCATTGCAGTTATTGCTTGTTACAACTAAGAAACGGCCCCTTTTTATACATAAATTCATATTGAAACTATCTTATCCGTTTATTTTAATGGTATTGTTATGGACTATTGTTGTCTTTCATATTTAATTTTTCAAACTGTTTTTCAATTGAAAATTCCAGTTAACACCGTTGATATGAAGTTATGATTGGTTCCGTTAGCTACGTGGCTCTGAATTCATCCAGAGAAATATCGGACACATTCAGTTACAAATAAAAATGTTAAAGGCACCTTGACTTACTTCCTAAATTTAACGGATTAAAATGGTAAAATACAATAAAATAAAATAAATAGTTATCGGCTTCTCATCATTAACTGAAATTCATAAACTACCATTGTCTTTACTACCGGCCACAATCTTCCTCCCGAGCCCCATTAAGAATTAACAATTAAATTGTTTTGTTTTGTTTGTGTAGTTTAAGGTCTCGGAAATAATAAAACAATCTATTGTGTTCAGTTCTTTACTATACGAGATCTTTCGCCAATTGTTTTCTGTTCATATAGTCTGATTCAAGAGGAACAATGGAGCGTTACTTGCGTATTTTATGGAAGTTTTGCGTTTATTTTTGGTTTTCGAGAATCTCCATTATTACTATTGAATGACTATAGAGCGAGCAGATATCCTTAGGTCGCTGGTTCGAATCCGGCTCGACGGAATTTCAACAAGAATATTGGCTCCTTTTCTTGTGTCCGTGATAACTACTAACAGTGTATTCGTATCACAAACTATGTCTTTAGGTATACAATGCAAAATAACTTTCTAAAAACTCCTACATAATTAATATTCATAGTAATCTAAAATTAGCAAAAACATTCC
This sequence comes from Phasmarhabditis papillosa, assembly GCA_034691345.1. Taxonomy (NCBI): domain Eukaryota; kingdom Metazoa; phylum Nematoda; class Chromadorea; order Rhabditida; family Rhabditidae; genus Pellioditis; species Pellioditis papillosa. Next base: position 64 of record JAQGAV010003986.1, on the reverse strand, counting down.
GTCGAGCCGGATTCGAACCAGCGACCTAAGGATATCTGCTAACTCTACAGTCCTCCGCTCTACC
>JAQGAV010003985.1:0-11231 GCA_034691345.1 Phasmarhabditis papillosa | reverse complement strand
AATCTGTGTTCTGATGTAAAAGCCAAGGTATACAATAAACCATATATAATCCTCCCCCCTTTCTTTCATCGTGGGCGTTAGAAAATGTAGACCCGGAACATGGGAGGTTCCGAGCCTACAATGTGGAGGTCCCGGGATAACTTCCCCGGATTCCCCTGGGTCCAGGAGTGAACCTCGTTTTCAGAGAACGAGGGGAACGGCCTGAAGATGAGCAACCCTACAAATCCCTAAAAACAAGGGCGCCTTTTAGCAATCTAACCAAATATAAAATTTAAAAATTCTGGAACGGGCAATTCCACCTTTTTATCACTTTTTGTTTCCAAGCGGCCGGGAATGTAAAACCAGAGCATCCTCCCAATAAGCGCAATGCTACCAATAAACCAGGGCCCGGGTTATTTCAAAAGCATCAGGAAACTATTTCGAGCGCAATTCAAAACTTAAAAACCTAGGTATATAATTTTCCCCCTTGCCGAAATCAAAAACATTTTTCGGTTAAAATAACATTGCCATAAGCAATTTATTCGTTCCCACAGGGAAAGGTCAAAACAAATTTCAAAAGCATGCATTCATTTTTGTTCCCACAGGGAAAAAGGTTTCAAAGTAGCAAACCTCAAAACAGTCATTGCATTCCCACAGGGAAAAGGTTTCAAAGTAACAAACCTCGCAAAACTATTAGTATTCATTTTTCAAAAGGGGAGAGGCGCGTGGACCAAAATTGCCCGTAGGAAAAACTCATTTACCCAGTAGAGTCCCAAAACTTAAAAATTACCTAAAAATAAAGACAGAGGAAGGCAGAGGAAGGCAACAGGCAGGAAGGGCAAGTCATTTTTTTATTATTATTACCATTTCTTTAATATGTTTTAACCAGTTCTTTATATTTTCTTCGTAATATTCACTACCCACGGTAATTCTTCCATTTTTCTTTAGCTACACCACGAAAAACTTAAAAATTTAGAATCTTAAATTGTGTATTTTTACTATTTCTTCTTGTTTCATATAACAATTGTCCGTGCGATTAATTTTTCTCTATGTGCTCAACATAACGCTTATACTAACCAGTAACTATTACAGAACAACATGGCCGCTTCCAAGCCTTCCATCATCTCTCTTGCCGAACTGTTTGACGTACCGAAAACCCCGACGGGAAGAAATTCATCGAGCGAACCAGAATCCCCAGAGAAGCATGATCTGAAAAAGAAAGGAAAAACGGAACCCACAACAAAGCCAAGAGTTTATGAAATCGCGAAGAAAGAAGACAGAAAAAGAAGAATAGAAGATCAAGAAACCAATCAGCTGAAAAAGAAAATAATTCGTCTAGAAGATGAGAAAGTCAGAAAAGAAGAAGAAATCAAGGAACTAAAAGAGATGCTCAACTGCGAAAGACAAAAGAATTTAATTCGGAAGCAAATAAATGAGGAGACACTGCAAGCGGTTCTACAAGCCACCCGAAGTCCCTTCCCCTATATGTTTCCACAGAGCACGGAAGGAAGAAGAACAAAAGAAAGAGAGACATCGCCTGGAAGGAATGGAACCAAGACAGTACTACAAAGAACATATGACATCAATTTCTAATTATTCTTTCTTTATATTCTTTTACAATAAAACATTATACTAACACTGTCTGTCCAATTGACTAAAACACTAGCGTATCAGGGAAACAAAAACAAAAAAAAAAAAATTTTTGAAAAAGGAATCCAACCAAAACTTCGTTTTTACAACAGTTGTGTCAAAATTGTTTTTCGTTCTTCAAACTTCTTCTTCTTGGCATTTTTCTCGAACTCTTATCGTCGTGTTTTCTCTTTTACTTCTCTCGGGACTTTTTCTAAACCTGAGAGAAGTTATCTCAACTAACTAAGTGTTTCAGGTAAACCATTCAACTTGCACCCCGAGCCGTACCAAAGCCAGCAACCAGCCAAGCAGTTCAAAACACAGCCAAAACCCAGCTCCAATCAAGCCAACCGTCAGCCAATCAACAGCCAGTCAGTCAACAGCCAGTCAGTCAACCATCAGTCAGCCAACCGCCAACCGGCAACCAACCAACCAACCTGAACAGCCCAGCCAATAACCCAGTCAACAACCCGGACAGCCTGCTAAGGAGCGTCGGAAGAGCAAGAAGATCAGCCGCACCATCCCCACCAAACAGCCAAACCCCGCCACAGCAGGAACGAACTCCGCCACAGCAAAACAGTACTCCGCAACAAAGAAACAAGGTTCCAGAGTTACCAAAGGCCCCGGAAAAGAAGAACCCACTAAGCTCCGCCAACAGGAAACTACTCCGACTCAAGACCAAGAAGATGGAAGAAGAAATTGAACGACTCAAAGTCGAAAGCCAGAGACTATTCAGAGGAACCAACACCCTGCCCATCTTTAACGGCGCTGAGTCATTCAAAAGTTTCATCCGAAGGCTCAACGACTACTTCAACTTCCATTCGTTCGATGCAGAAGAAGCCCTGAGAGCGATACCATCAACCCTACAAGGTCCGTCAAGAGATGCGTATGACCTTCTCGACAAAAACCTCCAGGAGAAGGGACCATGGAAGGATGTTCTGGACAACATCCAATCTGCAATCTATACCAACGAGAAGAAGAATCTCTCCAGAGCCGAACTAGCAACGATCACGCAAGGACATTCAACAGTTGCAGACTTCGCCAAAAGACTCACCGAGGCTGGAAACAAAGCCTACCCGGAAAAAGACCACGAAGTAGCAAGAGAAGCTATACTCATGGCGACATTTCTGTCGGGCCTAAAAAGCCAGCTGAGGTCCGCTGTTCGAAGAACCAAACCGGAAACCTTCACCGAAGCAAAGAATGCCGCACTCCACGAAGAGACGATCCAGAAATTAGATGAGCTCGATGGAAGAGAAGACATAAAAGAAGCCATACACCACTTGTCGGAACAAGTCTCTTCCCTGCAAACAGGCAATTCAGCAACTCGTGAACAAACACAGCCCCCTGCAAACAACAGAATTGGACAAGACAACCGCGGAAACCCCCAAAACCACTTCAACCGGAGCAACAACTTCAACAGAAACAGGGACAATAACTTCAGTAGAAGATGGGACAACAACTACCCCAGAAACAACAGAGGTACAAATTGGTCAAACAACCAACGCCCCGGAAACGTCAATCAACGTCCAGACAACTGGAATAACCAACGTTTCTACGATAACAGGAACGGCAATGGCTACAACAGGACATACCGCGACGATAACCGGAACAACTGGAACGGTTACAACAGAAGCAGTCAGGACAACCGCAGATTCGGCAACTACAACAACAACTCTCAGAATCGACGAGTGAATACCATCTTCGACCCTCTGATCGTCCCAGAAGAGAACAGCAACCGCACCACAACAGTCTACACTCCAAAGAAAGGAAAGCAGTCGCTGCTCATAACACTCATCACAATAACAGCAATCATCTGCTCAGCAGAAGCCACATCCAACTCAACATTCTACCACTGCCAAGAACCACGAGGAGGGATACTCGTCGCATCACCAAAATTAACGCAATGCACCACGCCACAACCAGAACAAGTAGAAGAAGTCGTCGCCGAAATTTACATCAGAAACAACTCTATGGGAGAACAAACCGCCTGGAAATGCTATATAGAAACATACACACAATGTATAACCTCGAAATTTTGGATAAGCTCCAGAAGTCAAACATTGGAAAGCATCAAACCGACAACGACCAACGAGTGCCGAAACGCTGTTAGCGAACGAACTTGGAAAGGAGATCCAATTCTAAACACAGCCCCGAACCTCTACAAAACACAGCTCAAGGACGAATTCCCAGCACCTCATATTTGGCAAGAACAAAACTGCAACAAATCCGTAGTATTCACCATCGAGAAAGGACAGATAGGAAAACTACAGGACAATACAATTCTTACATCCCTGATGACCAACACCGCCGGATGCACAATCAACAAAGGAGAATGTTGCAACAACAAAACAACCGTCATCTGGGAACCAACAAAGGAAAACGACGCTTGCCTTTGGATTCGCATCGGAGAATTCAATGGTCTCATGGGCGATCAAGTCCTTTTAATAGAAAGTACCCAAAGTGCGTTTATTCTCAAAAAGGACGCGGCCCCACACGAAATCAAGAAATGCTTCCAACAAAACATCCATACTACAGAAGGAGGAGCCGTAATCATACTGAAAAAGAAAACATCGACGAATACATCCAACAACATCAACAAAACGAAAATCAGCAAACGGAAGAAACGTCATCCAACATATCAAAGAGCAGAGCCAGCCTGGATTAAGGCGAGGCGACCAAATCCCTTGACGCTAGCCCTATTCCGGAACTACTACCCTTCCGGAATCAACATCAAAACCAAATACGACGACTTCATGCGAACGAACCATACAACACCAGGATACAGCCTGATGAAACATCAGAAGACACAGTTCGTAGCTGACGCCATCCTACAATGGAAGATCGGAATGGACGAATTGGTACACCGGATCAGATTCTACGATTACAAGAACCCAGATCTTGTCATCTTCCATGCAATCCAACAGAGAGAAATAGAAATCGCTACGTTCGAAACTATCTTCAAATACACAACTCAGGAATTGGTAGAACTAGTACAAAGACAATCTACACCCCAAGAGCTCCAACTACTGGACGAAGCCAACGGAGCAGAGGAAGAAATGAAAAGGAAACTGTACCTTCAAAAAGCATTCGAGCTATGTTTCACAGCCAGCGGAAAACCAGCGGATCAAGCCAGTGACGACCTAGTCTTCACTAGAATCCCACCAGCAGTCAGAAGGGTATCGCAGCCTCGCAAGGACCAAGAGGCCGAATTACTAATCCATTCCGTCAGTATAACGCTACAGAAATTGAAACTGGACGCACCCATAGCTCATGTTGCATTCCGAACCCCAGACGAAGTAATACAAATGGCGAAAAACCTCAGAGAACTATCCTACGAACGTCTGAAACCTTTGCAAACTACGACAACAACAACTCTTGCCCCAAGCACCAAACCACTCCAAACAACGCAGCAGGAAGAAGTAGTCCAAGAAACGTCGTTGACCAGAAGGATCCCGCAAACATCAACTAGAAATACAGCAACCGAAGAAGTCACAACAAGTCAGACGCCAACAATGCCAACAAGGATCTTTTCAACTACTCGGCAGCAAACATCAACAGTCCCAACACTACAGACAACGCCTGAACAAACGTCTACTACAAAGCAGCCGGCAACAACTTCTCAACCAACAACTACTCCGAAACCAACTACCCCAACAGTAATTGCACCAATACAGTTCTCCATACTTCCACCTCAAGAACTTCGGAGCACAAGAGAAGCAGCAAAGGAGGATCAACCCAAGCTGTCCACTGGACCAATAGGTTCCCCTGCCCACGTTCAATACATGGAAGGAGCATATGACCATGCAGAAAACTCCCGAAGAAACCTAACGGCGGCAAGCATTAACTCGCGCCTACAATATGCCACCGAAAAACTTCAGACCGACCTACGGAACAATTTTGGAAAAACGTTTTCCGCACTATGCGAACTGCAAAATCGACAAGTACAAACCTGGTGGGGGATCGTACAGATCAACCCTACAATCGGTATACGAACACTCCTCCAACGCGCCGACATCGCAGCCAGATTTGTGGGAAAGAACATATTACACCTCACCCAGTGTCAACACATCACACCAAGTAAAATCTTCACGGAACATAAAATCGACCAGACATGTTACGAAAACACGCCGATCCAAACGGAGGATAATACAACACTATTCATCATACCAGGATCAATGGATCTCACAACAGAAAGCCCCATCATCCCATGCCACGCCGTCACACCATACATCTGGGAAGACACAAACGGCGAATGGTGGTCTACATTAGGGAAAGCCAACGTCACAAGCTTATCCGGATTTACCGGACCACACTCGGTAGCACTTCAACGAATCGTATTCACCGAAGGAGACATATACGAAAATGCCAAAGGATCTTCATTTCCTCTTTCACTAGCAATAAGTTATGGAGCCAGCTTAACAAACCTTCAACAACAACAATCACGAGTCCTACAAATACTGACGGATCGGGGACTGCTGAACAAACATCTCGAGTTTGGAACCAACACCGCAAACAACTTACTGGAAGCCGCATCAAAAGCAATCAACAAAGCTCAGGACTACGTTCAAAACGAACTACTCTCCCGCTTCCTATGGATAGGAATACCAGCTCTCATTGGCACTATATTGATAATAGCAGCCGGGATAGCAATCAAGTTCTACTGCATCCGGAAAGTAGGAACACTCCTACTTGGAGTGAATACAATCGAGGAAAAAGAAATGGAGCTAATAAACAAACCATCAGCACCACAGCCGGAACCAGAAGAAGAATCTCTATTGGAATATAGACCAAGAAGGATCCTACCACCCTTCTTCTCATACATCCCAATAGCAATGTTACCAATGGTCTGTACGACCAAAACAACTGCTCAAACACTACCGTACATACTCATCAGCATTGGAGACAGATCCATGATCGCGCTTTGGGATTCAGGTGCATCCATCTCCTACATGACGCACTCCACGTACTTATCATTAGATCCGGAAAACAAAATGGAACGAAGCAACCAGAAGGCTGCAGCAGCCAATGGTTCTACGTTCTCATTTTTTGGAACCGTCAACGTCACCATCAGAATCGGAGGACAAAGAATTCGACACACCCTACTCATCACGGACGACAGTAACTGCCCAACAAACACACTTCTAGGCATTGACTTCATGCACAGTCTAGGAAAACTCGGACTACACACAACGCTCAAACCAGACGAAAAAACTCTTCAAATCGGAGACATCGAAATACCACTCTTAACACCAGGTACCCGAGCATATAAGGAGACTCAACAACAAGTTGACATCATCGCAAGGAAACGCACATACATTGCTCCTGGACAAGAACAATATCTCGAAGTAAGAACCATAGACGATGCCTACGACGAAGAATCCGAAAGACGCTACCTCATCAAAACACGCAAAACAGGAAACTCAGCGTTGAAACCAGTCATCTTCCACCCAGAAAACAAGAACTGGACCAGAGTACTTATTCAAAACACAGGAGTATACGCAATGCGAATAGACAAAGGAGATCTACTTGGAAAGGGCACAGTAATATACCCTTCAACACCTAACCCAACAACAGAGGAAATATCACCAGAAGCGGACTGGGAAGAAAAGCTTTTAGAATTCCCGAAAACGAACTTCATGGACGAACTGAATCTGGACAAAACAGATCTATCAGAAGAAAGAAAGGAAGAACTGAAGCAAATCATCGAAGTAAACAGAGATGCCTTCTACACGGAGGACGGAAACATCGGAAAATACAATGGACCGCAGGAACACAAGATAGAGATCAGAACCGATCTACCATTCCCACGTTCCCGAAATTTTCCGATCCCCCTAGGAAAACAAGAAGAAGTAGAAAGACAAGCAGCAAAGATGATGGAACAAGATGTCATCGAGCTATCAGAAGCAACAAACACAAGTCCTATCGTATTAGTGAAAAAGAAAGACAAAAGCTTCCGATTCACAACCGACTTCCGCGCACTCAACTCAGTTACGGTCAAACAGAATTACCAGATTCCGTCAATATCAGACATCGTTGATCTGGCAGCCGGCTCAAAGTACTTCACAAACCTAGATTTGCTCATGGGTTTCTTTCAAATACCCTTACGAGAGAAAGATCGACCATTAACCGCCTTCCGTACAACATCAGCCACCTACCAGTACAAAAGAATGCCAATGGGATTGTGTGGGGCACCACACACCTTTCAGACAATCATGCGAACAGTCCAGAACAAAGCCAAGGCACGCCTATTTATCTACCTCGACGATCTGCTCATCGCATCAGAATCAGAAGAACAATGCCTCACAGACCTCAACGAAATACTCGGAATCCTCACATCATTAGGACTCAAGATTAAGCTTAGCAAATGCTCATTCGCAACAGCTCAAGTAAAATTCTTAGGACTAATCGTCGGACGCAACGGAATTCAACCCAATGACGAGAAAGTAGCAGCCATAAGAAACTTCCCCAAACCTGGAACAGTCACTGCAGTCAGATCACTACTCGGAATGACAAACTACTTCCGACGCTTCATACCAAATTACGCCGCTATTGCTCACCCACTCTACGAGCTAACAAAGGCCAATATCGAATTCAAATGGACAGAAACAGAGCAAGCAGCTTTCAAAACCCTCACGGACCATCTGGCAACAGCACCCGTTCTACAACCACCACAGATCAACCAGCCATTTACCATCGAATCTGACGGAAGCATGCTGGCAATAGGATCAGTCTTGCTACAGAACAAAGGAGAAGAAGGTCTGCACCCAATAGCCTATGCATCAAGGAAACTCCGCGGATCAGAGGTACGATACCCTCCGATAGAAATCGAAGCATTAGCGATCGTGCACGCGCTCAGCGAATTTAGAACATACGTATTAGGATTACCCGTAACCATCGTGACAGATCACCGACCATTAACATCATTAATGACCCGGAAAGACCTAATAGGACGACTAGCAAAATATCAGCTAATCCTTCAAGAATACAATGTAAGAATCATCTACCGACCCGGAAAACAGAATTCCGTCTGTGACGCCCTTAGTCGTTTTATCGGAACAGAAAGCAACGAACCAGGATTCGGAATTCGGAAGCTACAAAAAGAACCAGTCATCAAAGAAAACAACGAGAACAACGTAATGATCAACAACACAGAAGAAACGGAAGGAGATCAATCGCAAGAGAACAACAATCAAGACGCGAACCAGGAAGATCAGACAAAGGAGGATAACCAAGAACAAACAGACAGAGAGATGCCGGACGGATCAAATAACTACAGTCCAGGAAACAACGAAAACAACGGAGACGACAATAGCGACAGAGATGAACAACAAGAAATCGACAACTTCGTCAACATACTGATGGCGGAAGAACAAGAAAGGAAAACGTTCCCCATGACCAGAGAGCAGATTATCAAAATGCAAGAATCTTCTCACTGGATCCGCAACCTACGCGAAAGAATGACATCAACCAACCCCATGGACAAGAGCAAAAACGACACACAACACTTCACCTTGGAAGAAGACATCCTCTACTACAGACGCCAAGGAGCCCACCTACCCCATCGCATCGTCGTACCAAGAGAATCAGAATGGGTTAAAGTAATCATACAAGAATACCACTCAGCACCGCATCTCGGAGCACATCTTGGAATCAATAAAACGGAAGACCTAATCCGCAAACGATTCAGCTGGACGCTAATGAAGCACGACATCCAAGAAGTCATCAACAACTGCATAACCTGCAGAAAAAGAAAAACAACGAGACATCAGACAACCGTCGAAGAACTCGGAGAAATGGAACCCACCAGCGAACCGTTTGAAAGACTTCATGCAGACATTCTTGGACCTCTTCCAATTACCGAAAAAGGAAATCGCTACATCTTGACCTTCCGCGATCATCTAACCAAATGGACTATCTGCGTACCACTACAAACTCAAGAAGCAAAGACAATCGCAGATGCATACGTCGAACACGTAGTACTCAAATACGGAGCTCCCCAAACTCTACTGACTGATAACGGAACCAACTTCACTTCCCATCTCTTCAACGACGCATTGGACATTCTCGGAAGCAAACACAAGATGTGCGCGCCATACCACAAGAACTCAAACGGAGCCGTAGAACGACTCCACAGAACAATCGAAGAAGCACTCGCCGCCTACGTAAACAGAAGCCAGACAGACTGGGACACTTACCTACAATTCATCGTATTTGCAATTAACTGCACAGTCCACAAAACAACTACTCTCTCACCATTTTTCTGCCTGTTTGGCAGAGAACCACGTATCCCTGAGGATATCAAATGGAAAACACCCTTCCAAAGCTCACTGAATTCGGATGATGCAATACAGATGCTTCGCATCCAACTCGATGAAGCACACAAGTTCATCAAGAACGAAATCAGATCCGCCTCAAAGAAGCAACAGGAATTCCATACACAGAGCAAGAGGACTCACAGCAAGGAAATACAGAAAGGAGATATCATTTTGGTGAAGAAAGGCATCGCCAAAAACAAGCTCGCACCATTTCTACATGGACCATTCACTGTCATAGAAGTACAAGACAAGAATGTCACATACACCAACAAGAACAGAACAGAGACCGCACACAAGGATAACATCAGAATATTCAAATCAGTTACGGAGGAAGAAAACCCACAAGAAAGCATAGAAGAAGACCAGGAAGCAATGGAAAGTCAACAAGAACCAACCCAGGAAATACAAAAATCACCACACCGATTCGGAGCAAAATCAAGAATATCAAATGGATTTGGACCAAGCGAACCCAGAAGAAGCGCTCGACTACAACAACTCTACCAGAACCAACAGTAACTTCAACAGGAACTTCACTCAGTAAACAGTAAGAATCAACCACAACTACAACTCTTTTTTTTTTTACTTATAATTTTTCTCTTTCTATAATAACGTTTCGCATTCTTTTGTCTTAATTCTAAAAACTTTAAAACCTACTTTTACCCTATTTTTCTAAAAATCTTATAAATGTACCATAATCAAAAAATTTCATTTCTACTATCTTCAGTTAAAAACCACTTCTCCCATTACATCTAGTTCCATAATACCATCCCACAATGATAATCCCCACTCTCTATAAGCCCCAAAGATACAACGACATCCTCACTTCGACTCAAGCAACAAAGTCCACACAATCAAGTACTCCAATGGTCAATCAAGTTCAATCAAATACTCTTACGGTCAATGAAGCTCAGACAACTCCAATCAAGCTTAGTCAACTTCAATCAAGCTTAAGCAACTTCAATCAACTTCAATCAAGCTCATTCAAGCTCAACCACCTTCATCAATCAATGCTCAACCAACTTCAAGTAAACTCAACGAAGCCCAACGAAGACCAATCAAGACCAGACCCGAGTACAACAACGACCAAGGGTTGAAGACCGGACAGTGATCAGTGATTCAGTCGTGTATTTCTCACCTTATTTTTCTCGTGCACTCATTTTTCCTACCCATGTACCCGAACCCATGCAAAATCACGGCAGCGAGGACGTGCCTTTCTTTCGAACCCCGGGGATGTTATATCCTAATAAGCCTTAAGCTTATAATTTGTATCATGTTATATCCTAAAAAGCCTTAAGCTTATAATTTGTA
>JAQGAV010003984.1:0-11235 GCA_034691345.1 Phasmarhabditis papillosa | reverse complement strand
TATATATATATATATATATATATATATGTAAATATCCTAATTACCTGTGATAGTACAAGATATCTAATAATAGAGCGTCTTTCTAGTATTGACTTATCATCTGAACCTCTGAGAAGAATAGCTATATTAAGAGCATTGCTAAATACAAATACATTAGAGTTTATTCTCTGCTTGATTATAATGGAAAGGGGCCGACTTAAAGGGACATAGGGGAACTATTTTGAACTTACACTTAGTCTCAGATTGTAGAGAATTTTTTCTGATCTAATTAGGTCTCCCTATGTCCCTTTAATGTCCAATATTTGGTCCGGATCCAGGTTTGAAACCACCCGCAATTCTCATATTCCCAACCCTTAACTCGATGATAAATCTTTATCGAGCTCCAGTCTATATCCAACGACCTGAGACAATAAACTATATAATATTCTAGTTTTAATAGAACAACTATTTATATTTATTTACTTCTCAATCCATCCCATATTATTAATGATATTCTTCCATTTATCCACAATTGTGTTTACAAAGAAACTCAAAAGAAAAGTTAGCGGAATAAAGTTCAACTCTTTGTCTAAGCGAACTGCGAGTACACCAAAGAATCTAAATAGGGATAATTGTTATTATGTTCTTATATTAAAGTGTTTCTACAAGTCAAATACTTTATTTTCCGAAGTTTTTTGAATACAAATATATGGACACTTACTTTTGCGACTCATAACTTAGTGCATATCTATAAATAAAAAATACAATATAGTACAGAAATAGCCATAGTGCCAGTTCTCTATAGACAGCTTTCCATACTGAACCTCTCCATCGGAAGAGAAGTTTAACAAAAGATAAAGATGAAGATACACTAACATCCAAATTATATGAAACTGTCATTGTTTTGAAATAAACAAAGTTTTTAACTAAAAGTTAGCCTATGTTATATCAATTGAACAAAAGCAAACAACTTGTGGGGGGGGGGGCTGTTACTATTAATAAGTAATAAAAGACAGTTTGTATATTTGTACACATTCCTATATTACAATCAGTTGAATATGTGGGGTTGATAATTGAGAAAGTTGTGTATTTTATATGTGATAGATATTAGTTGAGTTGTCATTCACAGGGTGCAGTTTATAAAGTCATCACGGGCTCGACCTTGTTGAAAGAAAGGGTTATGAAATGAGAAATTTTTTTCAATATTACTCATCTAGAAATGTATTTTTTATGCTGGCAAGAACGTTAAAGGTGATAAAATAGTTTTAATACTAAATTTTCTAATTTTAAAACGATATTTACAAATTTCTCCTGTAATGGCAACTTTTTCATTTTTATCCTTGTCCCAGGTGGGCCCGTAAATACAGCTACTGGTTCAGGTGGTTCAGTTACACTGGAAAGCATCTAAGTGCCCATAAACATGATTATTATAAAGAAATTGTGTCTTATAGTTAGTTTTTATCTGGTATATTAGTAGTAGTTTTAGAATGCTCACTAAACAAAATATATTAATGTCTTTTACCGTAACATTGACAAATTGTTGGGTATAGGTCTCTCATTATCTGAATCATCATATCCTAAAAGGCCACATACATTATTATGCAAACGATCGTATTTCATAGAAAATAATTCAAAAACCGCAATATTAATCATTAATTAGTATACAAACATATCATTCATTTATTATGCAGGCAACCCGTACACCTCAAGGTCAAAATGTGAAATTAACGAATTTGATCGCTTGAATTAGCAGATCAGCTGGTTTAGAAGAAACATTTGTAAGGCAAGACTATTTGTTTATATTCATCTTTCAGAATACTATGCTCTAAACTCTCTTCTCTTTAAATCTTATTTGTTTAAGCTGCCATGTTATTTACTTTATTATAGAACAAGTGAACCAGTGAAACTAAACACTGTTAGTATATTAGTATATGTTAGTATAAACAAAATAATTAGAATAAGTTGGTACAATTACATTTTCTGGTTTATAACGGCTCTGTTCTCATTATATCGCGTAAAAAGCTTGTTACGATAGTACCTGGAGTGCTAAACAGAAATCATTGACTACTGACCTGCATTTCGAAGATCAGATTCGAAATTTCGTAAAGACTTAGTATTATCTGTTTTTATAAAACTCTTCCTAGTTATGTATTTTATGAAGTATATCAATTATAACGCCCGTATAGTCCTTAAACTTAAACAGCACGTGTCCGTAATCATGAGCGCTGAACTTTGGTCCGACTACAATAGGCTAGACAATCTTGATTTATGCCCATTCCAGACAAAAAATCCCGTTTCTACGCCGGACTGTATGGCCCCCTAAATATGCTAATTTTATTATTAATATACATAAATGATTGACTATTCTCGCGGATTTTGTACATACTTTCGTTTTTATAGCAATATTCTTAATATTGTTTATTGTTATTACTTGCTTATCGTTACAGTTAGCCAATTCGTATTTTTCCATTTGTGGTTTAATATATTTTGAACTTATTCGCAAGTAGATCAAAAATTGTTAACATACCGATCGAAAATTCAAAAAATCGGCCCGCGCAAGCATAATTTTTATTAAAAAATAGACTGATTTAGGTGAATATTTTGATAAATAGTATAAAAAAATATCAATAGGTAAAGATTGTTGCATTATTTATTGTTAATGTCAGAAAACAGCTCTATCTTTTTTGAAGAAAAATCCGCTAAAAAATGTGAAAGGCCAGGGCCGGGGCCGACTTTTTGGTAAATCGGCCGGGGCCGGGACGGTGCCGAAAATTTGAGCAACGGGCCGGCCTTTTCCCATATTTTCTTTGTTTGTTGCAAATTTAAACAATAACTTTTAATTGTTTCGCTAAATCGAAAATATGCAACTTTATCCTTCAAAATATCGTTGGATAGCACATATCTAGCTAGTGGCAGGGGCCGATTTCCGGTGGGTAATAATTTATCGAATTATCGCCTTTGAAAAGAAGTTGCAACAGATCTGTTAAAGATATTTGCCTTTTTTGTCTATAACAACCTTGAACAAAACGAACAAAAACGGAATTCCGTTGGTTGCGGTGCAGTTGTCCGTTATACTTGCACGGCTCACCAATGTAGACACTGGGCTTAAAAGATTGTGTCCCCATTTTAAACTTAAAGTTCATCAGTCACTGGAATGCTTAGACCAAATCATTGGAAAAAAATTAATTGCACAAACCGAGCTATGGTCTTACTAATCATCTCCTTCGTAGAATAATTCAGGGCTTGAGCATCAAGATTTAACCATTTTAATTTGCTATCTTTCTTTACTTAGGAAGAGGCGGTCCGTGCATTCAGTAAGAACAAATATCTACAACATTTATCGTCTATTATCATATCTGTGGTATTATAAAACATAAAACTTTTTTGGTAACGGACTCTGATTGCTAAGTTCTTCAAGAATAAGCATTCAGTGTTTTATAATATAACTTTCACTAATGATTAGTATAGCTAATTTTACTTGCTGATGTTCTAGCCTTTGGTTAGTATTAGTATTAGCTTTTCTCTTTAATGTTACAAATTGTTAGCTACACGGTTATTTCTTTGTTTCAATACCTTATTTAACAAAAAGGAGAACCCTATTGAAAGTAATCCGATTAGTTCAAGGTTAAGAATGATGGGAACGGCGTTTCGGAATGTGAAACATTGCAAAAAAGATAACAATTTTCGATTTTGACGCAGAGCGATTCATCTTTTTATCATTAAAATGGTGTTGACCTAAGAACATAGCTACCGTACCACTCGTCCAATAGCCAGAGAGGTCAACATGGGTTTTTTTTTCGATTTGCTGGTCAAAATAAAATAATTTGCTTCGGATTAGAAAATTTGCGAACATGGGTAACCAATCGTCACCTTCTGTAGGTAGTTTAAGCCGACTCCATATAATTAAGTTTACCTGTAGGCTGCGCTACAAGGAAATCCTGAGCAAATTACATAAAAATTGCGTACCGTTTGGCTCGTCGTTTGCATTTTCAGTCTTCAACCTGTAAAGAAGCATCTAAGATAAGTTACGGCTACTCCAAAGGTCATACAATCTAGAACTTTGTTGTTAATTTACCAACATTCGAGCTAAATCAAGCGGCGCCTCACTGTCAAGGGCGTACTAATAGAGCAATGTGACATAGGCGGCTGATGAACCAAAAACAAGTTTAATACAAGAATTGATAAAGTTTAGAGAACTTGAGACGATATTTTATCAATTTTTGAGAGTGAAAAGCTGGCTGACTGAAGCTGAATGATTGATAGAATTGCACTCCGCCATCTACTTTACAGACTTGACAGCTTTCTGTCTCGAGTATCACCTTGCAAAAATGGTTAAGGGGCTTCTTCAACGTTGCGAAGAGGCTAGGAAACTTCTAACTTATATATTATACACAGTTTTGCTTACTATTCAACAAAGCGTTCATTTGCTTTGGAAAAATGTTAATAATTCAGAAAACAGTAATATTTTAGGATTTCCTCTCGTTGAGAAACCTCCACTTTAAACCGCAGCAGCTTGTTGTCAGTTCATTTTTCTTAAATGTGCTGCTCAAGCGTCTGGATGTGGAGGTAAAGCGAATACTCCCGAACGATACCCCCGTAATTCGGAAAGCAGCACATCCTACTTTACAGTCAACTTCACTGTCTTGTTCTAAATATTGCACCATATAAAGACTTCAGATGCTGACTATTTCAAGGGATTCGCATCGCATTTCTCTTTGTTGGACATCTTGAATAGACTATTCCCAAACGCACAACATTTAAGACTATTCAAATACTTTTGAAGTTAAATATCTCGCTTGGCTAGCAAAACTCTGTAAATATTGTTTATTATGGTAGCGCAGGTCATCATTACACATCATGCGGTGCTATAATTGAATTCGTCGCCTTCTATCTAAAAAATATCAAGTTATCAGCTAACCAAGGACATGACCTGACCACTATTTTAGCTGAAAATGCCACCCTGCAGATGGCACCAATACCGCCCAGCTTGAAAGTCAAAAATGAAGAATACGCCCAGAAAGTTTAAAGTATCACCGAGGCTGGCCGCCTGTCAGTTTTTTGATTTCCTTTACAGTTTTACTGAAACTACTGTGCCATGGAATTTCGAACAAACAACCCTTGATTTTTCGAAATCTACTGCAAGTTTTATATTACGCCACAGTTTTGATTGCTCTCAAGAGGTCCCTAACCTACCATAAAGAGGTTTACCTATCCGATTTTTGCCTTCTAAATTTGAATTCTAAACATTAAACAAATAAATTCTAAACAGGATTTCTGGGCTAAAAAGCACCTTTCAAATTGTAAGTTTTCGAGAAATTCAACGCTAATATGTTCAAAACTACACCATTTTTTCTTTCATGTGATATAATGAAAGTTATCGCAAAAACTGATAACTTTTAAGCAAAACTATATTATTATATATATCTTCTTAACAATTTCACTATTTTCATCTACGCGTATTGCCTGTCATGGTCAAATTCCTTGTTGGTAGTAAAAACAATCGCAAGCCATTACTAGCAATGTTACTGTTACAACAATAATAGCATGTTACAAGAACTTTACACAAAACACGAATTACGCTACTAACTTTAATTGTTCTTTGTATTTTAATACAGTTTCAGCCTTGTAAATGTTTTGGTTCGTTCATTTGTATATGTAACTCCTAGGCCGAACACCAGCTTGTTTCTCGAATTGCTGAAGCTATCGAAACTTATTCAGGCAACCATTGAAGTATTCTACTAGTTCTAAAATTTGCGTTTTCGTACCTTTATTGAATGAAATAATTTAATGCTAATATTTCTGTGAATAGTTAAATGTTCTTGCTTATTTATTTCCATTTACCAACATCTTAGTTTATTAATTATTTTGCTTGCAGAATGCGGCTCTCTATATTAATTTTGTTAGTACCAGCTGTCTTTTCTATGATAGACGAGAGCAAAATCAAACAATTTCGGTGGAGAGGAGGTTTGTAAAATAACGTAGCTAGTCAGGAAGATAAAAGTAGTTATATAAGCTAAAAAACTTGTTACTTTACTTGTTTCTTGTTATTTCATCCAGAAGTTCATTTGAACTTACATATATAATGTATAGCGTGCTGTTACATCTACCCTACTAAGCAAATCAACTAAAGTTCAACTAAAATGTTAACTCCGGGTTATGGTTTTTAGAAACCTTATTTAAATCCTTTTTCAGAGTTTCCGGTGATTGATGAAACACTCTTCTCTAATCCAACTTCATTTGACTACGATTTCTCAGAAGATTTGAGAAAATCAGCGGATGTGAACGATATCTACGACCAGTCTGTAGACCAGCTACCCGCATTCCACAAGTTCAAATCTGGACAGAACATAGGAGTTACTGAGGTAAGGATCTATACATTATATTCTAATTTAAACAAATTAGTTAATAAAATGTTAACTCTCTATAATTTTTAATGTTTCTCTATGATGAAAATATCAATTTTACGATCAATTTTAGTATTTTAGTAATTTTAATATTTGGTTTTAAGAAAATAACTCTTTTCAGTATGGGTCTTACAATTTAAATAAAAAGGTTTGCGGACAACTTCATTATCTAATTGAAGGTTCCAATTGTAACGCGTCCCGTTGCTACCTGGAAGATTGCGACTCCAGAAGTCGACATAGAAATTGTACCGGTTACTACCCCACTTCAGCCAACAACTAAAGAAACCACTACAGCTATGGTAGGACTTTAAAAGATAGTTCACCTGATCCCCCATTTAGTTAATAGAATACTATATATTATTTATCTAAAGTAATGAATATTGTCTAATGACCCAGTAATGTTATTATTTTCAGCCGACTACTACAACGGAACAATCTACCATTGTAGAACAATCATCTACTCATCAGATACGGTCTTCTGCCGAAGATATTCACAAGGAAGAAATGGAAACTAGGAAGATTAAACCAGCAGTTTTTAAATTCAAACAAACAACCGAACGGTACGCACCCTAATATTGAACAACTAAATTCAGCTCACTCATTCAAATAACTAGAAAAATGTTGGTTGGCCTCCATAACGCATGATTGAGTTAATTGCATTTCGTCAATACAGTAGATTAATAATATAAAATATGTAATTAGTTTATAAGACTAAAATTTTAGCGTTACGGAAGCCCCAAGCACCACATCGACTACGGTTTCAACCACCACAGAAACGAGATTTATCCCTACAACTACTACTACAGAAAGACAGTTCTTTAGAATGAATATTCAAGAGAAAATGTGAGTTTGTTAACTTTGTTTTTGTAACAAATAACTGCACTAAAAATTTTACGTTTTCACACATAATAATTTCAATTTATAATCAAAACAAAAGGTTGTATCAGTATGCATTACCATATCACATTAATGCCATATGTTTAAAAACACTATGCCTGGGAATATGTATGACCAACTCTATATTTCAGGATTCCTCACCAGCCACCACCAGTGTTCAGGGAACTGAACATCCGTGGTCCAATCTGGAGAAAGGGGGGTATTGTGGAGTTCGGAGGAGCTCAAGTCAGACCTGAAGTTAACACTGTGCGGCAACCAGTCAACACATCGCACTTCAGAAATCAATTATTTAATGGGTACGTTATAATATTTGTATGAAAAGACGCAGGCGGAAGATAATTAAATCTAACAAAGCTAAATCCTTGGCACTAGAATGAATTAAGCCCTAAACTGGGAAGGAAATGAGCGGCCCGGTTTTTTTAAAATTATATTCTCACCCTTGGTTATTACTTAAAGTTTGAATGTTCCCATGTTTTACCTATTTTCGTCTCGATCATTTTTAATCCGCAAATAATACATAATATCTAAGTTAAATATCACTTAATTTTATAATAAAGTGATGTTGGTATGTAATAAATAGCATAATATATGGCTTTAGAAACTTCGCTACCGTCAGAGGAGTCTTCCGCCACCGTTTCTCAACTACTGCTCCCGCCACCACCACTACTACTGAGGCTCCCACAACAACTACAACACAGAGGGTTACTGTAATTCCAAGAAGAACATTCCATGTTAGACCAAATGATCCTTTGAGCAGAATTATCCCTAAACCAGTCGCAATCCAACATCCGAATCTAAGATATAGAGGTATTGTTTCAGCGAACTGACAAAGCTACATAAAAAAAACATTTATACGAAAAAATGCTTGATCTAAAAACCTAATTCTGATAAATTTCTTTTAGTTACAGGTTAATATTTGATAACTCTTAATTTAAATAGTCGCTGCGGCAACCAGAAAAGCAACTAATTTTCTTTCCAGGACCAACCTACAACTGCCGTGTCTTGAACCCTTTTACTGATGGTAGACCTTCAGTAGAACATGATACTTCTTGTGTCATGGCTTATCCAGGATTATCCGCAGATGGAACATGTAGATGCTTCTATAAGGTAACTATCAAATAACTTAAACTTACAATAACAAATTGGTTAGACTCAAAAAAGTAACTCTTTGACGAATTGTGTAGGCCTTGTTTAGCAGAAACACAGTCCAAACATGTCAGGCCAGAAAAATACTGTATCCATAAAATATAATTTTTACGAGAGCATGTCAAATATTGTGTTTAAACGGATCCAGATTTATTAATGCAAAACAAATCTCCTTCAAAAATACATTGTTACAGGTCTCCGAACGGGATGAAAATGGTTGCGCCATGGGTTACTTATTCGCTTGTAAGAAAGCAGATAACTCTAGTGTTAGAGTATAATTTCTCTAATATTAGTTATCATATTCTAAAACATTTGATCTTTATAATTACCTCACATTCAAATAATCCTTTTCCTCATATATCTTAGCCTTCACATTATTTACATATACCATTGCCCAAACTCTCACTTTTGAGATATCACTCGTACAGGTTTGATTTCATATATAGAATTTTTTTATATTTCACAAATATATTTTAAGTAAAGGTAATAAAGAAGTATAATTGTTTTAACAGTTCTAACTAATATGTTGAATAAAGTTGTAAAATCATGATAAAAAGTTTGCGTTTTCACTAATAAATTGAATTCTTTATTTGCATTAATGTTACAAAACCAGTATTATTATTGTCATAGTTAGAATGATTGTTTGAGTACCTCTTATACTCTAAATACTTCTTTATCAATAATAATTTCCATATCCATAGTTATTGTATCCATATCCTCCATAGCCTCCATAAGATGGATAGTAGTCACAATAGGGATCGTAGTATCCTATGTAACGTTTGGCACGGTGCATGGCCCTGAAAAAAGTATCTGATTAGAAGATTTGCTTCAATGTAACAATAACTGAAAGCCAAAAACTGAGCATGTTTCGAAAAAAAGGTTGTTTATTCATTTTCCGACACACGAGATGACAGATGTTGTATAAATACTACCGACTATTGAGTGGTTTTCTCATTTCTGCACTTTAGCTATATTTAAAAATCTTCTTAAAGGCACGGTCTACTCAAAAATTTCGTCTCCATTTTAATGTTTAAATAGAAACAATATCACTACTGACTTGAAATAAGATGATCGATTTTTTACGATCATTTTAAGCCGAGTTATGGTCGTTTGACAGCGGAGTCCGGGCATCGCGCACCCATTGCATAAAGGGCGAGCTTTCCTTATAACTCGAGAACGAGAAGGAAATTTAAAAAACTAAAAAAAAATTATATTTATATAGGTTTTCATAACTTTTCAATCTGAATAATATAAAACAAAAATATTGACAACAAAATTTTGAGTATACCGTGCCTTTAAAACCCTTTTATTAATCATTTCTCACCGATGATCCGCAATGTTCGGCTCTCCGTTATCCATCATGTTATGTTTTACAGGATGAATAGCTCTGAAACTGTACAATTAAAATTGCCACAAAAACAATATTAGAAATATTTTATAAAAACCCTAAATAATTCATATTCTTTATCAATATGTAGTCTTCTTTAAGGTTTCTGGTCCTAAAGCCAATTCCCAATAATTTTACAGTTATGTTAATTAGCTTGCTTATTCTTACTCAGGTAGTCCATGGGGATGCACAACATCCATCATTCCCAGTACAGAGGAGCAAAGCAGAGCAAGAATAGATAAGATTACAAGACACTTCATATTTAAAATATAACATCTTGCTTAAAAAACTATATTTATAGTGCCTAAAGATCATTAATGCGAACAATTTTGCCCAATTATTCTGTAATTTACCGAACTGAGTCACCGATAACTACGGGGCATCGCCTTATTTAGGCAATTCCTATTGGCAAATAATCTGCAAAACTAGCGAAAGTAGACCAATATGTTGCACAAAAATCTAAGTTGGCCGGTCTTTGGTCTAAAATTGGTGTATCAGTGATGGTAAACAACTTTTCCTGGCCGAATTGCGCCGAATTTATAAGATTGATCAAATGTTACTACCTCGAAAAGGATTTTTGATGTTTAACAATATTGTTTAAGAAAAGAAATGGAAAAGACGATTAACCAAGAATTTAGATATGCACGGGGACTTTTGGTACTTGTTGTCGTAGTTACGCAAAACTTTGAGAAGCTAATTGAAGTTGCAACTACTTGAGGGCATGAAAATTTAAAGTAAGCAATTATATTTCAAGTGTATTTTTCTTTGTCTATATTAAAAATATACTATTTTACAATTGAAACATATTTATTAGGTTTAGTTACCCGGAAGACGGCATTGTTTCAGAACATTTATTTGAAAATAGCTTAAAAAATAGGAATAATGTGATGAAAAAAAATTTTATTTGGCAAGGGTAAACTATATTATCGTAATAGTAGTCGTTAAAACAACAATCGAATAGATTTTAGACGTTTGCATCTTACTCTCAGCCTTTGTTTTTAAACTGAATTAATGTATTTTATATCAATGTCACTATACTGCTACTAGTTTATCATTTATGCTAGAATATACCATTGTTAAAACAAATTTGCCAAACAATGAAAGTTTTATTATATGGCTGAAGGATGCATAAGCTTATTTAGTATACCGAATGACATGTTTGGTTCTGCCCAAGCTAACATACTAACTAACACTATTTTTAATAGAATATTATCTCTTAAATAATATTTATTATCATTATTCTTACAAAATGGGGTAAATGAAACATCACAGTCGTGAAGTATCCAAACAGTTCTGCTTATCCAAAATATCCATATCCATAGTTATTATAGCCGTAACTAGGATACACGGGTCGCCAACGGCCGCAGTGGGGTCAAAGGACTGTGCCCCTTTTTAAAACTTAAAGGTAATTTTTCTCTGAAA
>JAQGAV010003983.1:0-11236 GCA_034691345.1 Phasmarhabditis papillosa | reverse complement strand
GGGAGTCGAACCCACAGCCTCAGATCCTCTCGGATTCAGAGACCGCTGCTCTAACCACTAGGCTATCGCACCCGCGTAATTAAGAAATAATGTATTTTAAATATAAATAATAATAATGATAATGCTATGTAATATAAAGAAGACACGTCCACAAAATCAACAGCAGTTTTTACAAAAATAGAGCTAAATAAGTCTGATTCAGTTAGAATCTCAAAATGTAAAAAAACTGCTGTGAGACGGGTTTTTGGGGCGGATGGCGGTGTTTGCAGCGTGGGGGGTCCACCCTCGCCCCACAAGTGGCAAACTTAATTGAATTGAAAATGAGCTGCGACCAATTGAGGCCACCCAGACGGGAAATGTCATTAAATTTCATTAGTGGAAATACTGTTAATTTCGTATTTTTACATTATGGAATTGAACAAATTGGATGACCAAAAAATTCCCTGGAGAGAATTGCATATAATATTACTAATATTACTGTTTTCACTGCTAAAATTGAAAAATATTTATATTTAGAACAAATACACTGCAGGTAAATGTAAACCTACTTCTCTTCGACAATAATATCGGGTGTACTGTTTGTTATTTTAAGAGTAGAGGTATCGTTGCCCATTGCGTCAATTTATTCTGAAATTAGTAGATTCTAACATAAATAAAGTAAATTCTGCAAAATTAAGTATATAATAATTATAGATGCGGGAGTTAATTAGCAAAGTTTAATTACAATTTCAAATGTAAAAACAAAATTAGGAAGATTTAAAACTGGAAAAGCTTTAATGGCAATTGAAAACAACATTTATAATAAAGAGAAAAACACTTGTGAATTATAAAAATAAAGTTTTATAGAAAATCTAGCAAAGATATAAGTACGTAAAGAAACTGTTTTGGCTCCAGACCTCCAAGTAATTAAAGGCGGTACACTCAAAAAATCATTTCAAATTTAATTATTTAAGATTAAACAGCTCGAAAAGTTATTAAAAATGATATAAATAACAAAAAAGTTGTCCAGAAATGAAAGACTTGACGGTTAATTGAACTTTTGGTGTTTCTGGTTGCACCTAGTTTTTAAATTTTGGTTCAATTTGACGACTTATACAAATTTTATAAATTTATGCAATTGCCGCATGCTAACCTATCTCCGCCCACTGACAACATATGAGCATGGTGGCAGCATTTTTTAAATGACCATAACTTAATTTAAAACCAGCGTAACAAATTTGATCTTCATATTTCGACTCTATCATACAGATCATTAAAATTAGCCTTAGCATATATTTATTACAACCTAAGGGTTGGTTGTACCGTGCCTTTAAAAAAAGAATTGTTAGGGCTATTATATGAAGTACAGTTACGATTTACTTTACACTAAACTAGTGTGACTAAAATATATAAATAGTAGTTAACCTTATCTGTATTTATATAGAATATATGATATATTTTTACAAATAACATATATTATAAAAAGACAAACTTCTTTCTCCATTTTGGCATTATTTTACAGCTAAACTGCGCATTCGACAAATTTGGTTACCGTTAATCAGTCGGATTTGGTTTAGGGTTGGGAAATGATATTATATGCGGGGGGTCGGAAGCTGAGGATTCAATATTAGACGAATAATTTCGAACTAAAAGTTCTTATAGTTACTAAAAAACAGTGGAGCCAAACTTCTTAGTTTTATAACTATTTGAGCTGTAAAGCTTTCTTTTAATTAATAAGTTATGTTTTATTTTAACGGTTAATAAATTTCTCTACTAATTTCTTTATAGAAATCATGTACATGTAGGCATAATGATATATTAATAAAAAGATAAATAAAGTATATTAGTATATATACTAACTGCTCCTTCAAGCAACAGTCTTTTTCCTGTCTGAAAGTCTATTTAAATTCAAATTTTTTATTAATAAGTAGCTAATTTTCTTCGGTAAATTACCATAGTAATTGAAGTATCTTGGGTAACATAGAATGAATACAACGTGGGTGTTCTATTACAATATACATAAAAAAAGAGAATATTTTATAAAGAACTACTGCTTTTTAATGTGCTAATAAAATTCAACTATGTGTGCACAAAAATAGCAACAAAGTGTAGGCTTTTATTCTAAGATTAGGCGAATCTTCCTGGGTGGTCCTAGGGCCCTAGAGCCTTTATAAATGCAGGTCTTACGGTAAATGTGCTGGGGAGGTCTCCTTATGTTCGTGTGTGGTAATTTTGAAGTTTTTAAAAGAATGATCTGGGCTCATTTTCCGACGCGATTAGTTTCTGGTTAGACAAACAAAATGCAATTTTATTAAGATATGAAAGTAATATAATATATATATTTTAGTTAGTATATTTACACACGAACCCTTCTGACTAGTTTTATTGCCTACTGTATAAAAACAATAATGATGTTATTCTATAACTAGAAAATGTTTAGACTAAAAATGACTGCGGGACTTCTTTTGTGGATCAAAAACAAGTTATTATAGAGCTTCTGACCTGAACATCTAATTTTATACAAATAAACATATCCTTATTATCACTTAATATATATGTGAAGTAAACTATTCCATTTTTTAAATTTAAACTTTACTTTAGTCTACAGGGTGGTCCAATTATTTTAATATAAACTGTGCTACTAATATTTATGAGCATTCATAAAGAAACTGTACTTAAATGCATATTCTATCATTTAAACTGACTGCTTTAGAAGTTTTGTCTTCTTTTACAAAATCACGTAAGTCCATTTCTTTTCTAGCTACTTAATGCTCACTTATCTACTAAAGTCTTTGCTCCAAAAACCAAAAACTATAAAATAACTAATTAGAACAGTAATTTTTTACTTATATTCCGCCTAATTTATAGTAACTAATTTCGTTTTATACGAAAAATACATATAAAATGTTAATTAAAAATTATAAAGTAAATTAAGCCGGTGGGTGGTCCAGTATAGACATTTTCCTCCTAGGAGAACTAGGAAAAGTAACCGAATACCGTGTGAAAGTGAGGCGGAAAGACCACATGCAACGTAAATGGCGGTGAATTAACTCTGTTGGTGTCCCGGAAGTCCTTTAAAAAGATCAACTTCGGCTAGATTTCACACTGTTGTCATATACAATATGACACCACACTATATTGTGTACATATAACGTAAATTTAAAAAGAAAGAATTATCGAAGGGGTGGTCTATCTATTTTTCGTAACAATATGAAATATGCGAAAAATACCTAACAATACGTTTAAATTATCTTAAAATACTTAATTCATTTGCTGTTATAATAAGGACTAAATGTTAGAGAGTAATTATACTTTGTATTGTAGATTAATTAAATATATTAAACTTATATTAAGTATTGAAATGTAAAATAAAAGAA
Organism: Phasmarhabditis papillosa; assembly: GCA_034691345.1. Classification (NCBI taxonomy): domain Eukaryota; kingdom Metazoa; phylum Nematoda; class Chromadorea; order Rhabditida; family Rhabditidae; genus Pellioditis; species Pellioditis papillosa. Next base: position 7,880 of record JAQGAV010003983.1, on the reverse strand, counting down.
TAGTTTAAAAGATATGTACTTTCTCAGTATTCAGTCAATTTGATCTCTTTAAATTGGGCATGTCTAAGATGTTATTTGATTTCTATTTGGCACCCCCGCAAACGAAATTCAAGGAGGCCCACCCAAGAAGAATAGAATAAATTAACTGAAAATAGAAAATGATGGACTATAAATACATCTAACAAATTGAAGTTTGAAGTTTCTTTGTAGTTGAAATGTGTGAAATATGCTTATTTAATTTGTTTCTGAGAGGTACTGAATGGGGATCATAAATCATAACTGCATAGAACATCAAAACTAATTAAATTAAAGGGTGGTCTAATAATATACTCAGCAATGTTAGAACATTGAAATAGTTGTTATATTTAAGAGAAAAGAAACGATATATGAGCTTCATTTGAAAAGATAAACTTTCTTCTCATATTCTATAATTATTAAATTGATAAAAAGTATTAGAATTAATTACTTTTTGCAAAAGTTCAAATTTAATCAATCAAAAACTTGCATTAGATTAAATATTAGGGTGATATGTTTGTTAATTTTTAGAATATAAAATAAATAATATTTAAAAGTATAATTCTACAATATACCTATGGGCTCCACAAACAGGATAATATAACTTTTATTTTACTAGAAACTATAAAATTATTGTTGTAGCTAACTAACAGTGTTCTATAGTCTACGGACAAATGTCATGTAGTTTAAAGGTCTATTGATCATAAGGCCAGCGCACAATTTTGTCGGTTTTTTGTACATTTTCTTTCGATTTCCGCGCTCCTTATAAAGTTCTACAGTACACCTCTGCAAACGATTCATCCGACGACTATAACTTGTTTAAGCCTCACAAAACTTTAAGTTGACGTAAAGAAAATGGTTAAATCAATTCGTTTTCATACTGAATTTTAAAAATCATTTAAAATACATGTAGATAAATATAAATAGACGCTGGTGTCTTTTAGCGAGCTTAAAAACATGTTGATCTAAAGCAAAGCAGTTCTCTATTCTTGTAACTGAAGGTCTAATTTATCATATAACTAAAATAAACACACAATTCTTTATCTTTACTGCCAAAAGTAGAAAGCAACCCGAATAGTAAAGTACCAACCCATTACCTAACTAATATTCACTTTTGCTTATTTCTCAATTGTTTATAATTGTTTACAAAGATAAAGATGGAGTGTTTTCCCTTATGAAGAAATTAGTTTATTTTCTTTCGAATGATTAAGGAATGGACTAAGCTGACCACAAAACAACAATGTTGTTATTTTGCACATAACTCTTATGATTTGCTGCCTGGGTGGTCTACATACCACCCTCACTAGCTCGCGCTAAGTGGCTTGAACGGACCACCCTTAGCAAAACATTTACATCCTTCAGGGTGGTCTTTCAACAAGTTTGGAAAAATAGAACACGATTCTATCGTAGGTGGTCGAGAATTCTTATTGTCACAATCAAATTTGTCTTTTTTTAGCTGAATGCTCGTGAAAATAAGTGAATTAAGGAGATCGCGGCGCGCAAAACGTACGTACTCTATAACAAAAATATATTTATATCCTGCGTGCGGGTCCTTAATATATATATTCGTTAATTCAAAAAAGTGTTTTAACTTGCATATGTAGATCATTTATTTATATATATTTTTAATTATTTCTATAAATTACAAAATATAAATAATGTATGTAAGTGTTAGTATTTGATACAATGACGCTAACATGATTATGGTTCCCGCGGGAGCCGGCCAGTCTCACAATATTCCCAACAACAAAAAACAACATTTTAGGGTATTTGAGATATTTATAAAGAAAAAATGGCGCTTGTAACAACCGACTAATAATTTGATGATAATAAACTTAGTCAGAAAAGACTGCAACATGAATACAAATATTGTTATTATACTGAGACCACACAAGAATTATTAATTATCTTTGTAGTTTGTACGGGTTAGCCTAACATATACAAATGTAGTTAGTAATGGGGTTTAAATTGTTTTTACATTAAGAAAAAGTAAATTTGAAGTTGTTGGTACATCAAGTGCGTAAAGACTGTAGTTGCCAACTCTGTTAAAATAATGTACTAGTAAGCATTCAAAAAATACCCTACAAGATGTAAACCAGACCACCCATATCGGAATAATGTCCTCTACTACCCTCTGCATATGTTTGGGTGTTATGGAAAATTATTTTCTAAATTAGGTTTTCTTTCATGTAGGTATCTTTCGAAAAATATCAGAATTTGTGTAAGGCTAGTTAAGGGTTTCGGTAAAAATAAAAGAGCTTACTTATAGTGAAAATTAGTTAGAACCATGTAGTTAAATAAATTGGTTGCTACACATACAAAACTAACAAAATGATTTCACCAAATACAAAAAATGTTTTTTTCACTTTTCATTTGAAATGAATATTTTAAGTAAATAACTATTTAAATAACAGTAAAATTGGTAAAATCTAATTACTTTTACTAATAGATTGAAAATTGTAACATAAATAAATATATATTTGTAAATAATAAAGTTAGTTTAAAAAGTGACCACCAGCATTGATATAGGCTTTGATGTTTGAAATTGTCCCCAAGGGATATGATGCAGTTCCCGGAAGAAGCAAAAGTTAACTAACGAACTCACAAAGAACGTTAACACACTAATTATTCATTTTTATTTTGTTTTATAGAATGTAAGAAAATAACAAGAAAAATAAGCCACATCGACATTTACCGCCAAACAGTTTATAGACCACCAACAGATTAATATATATGTATATATATATATTCATGTTATTTTACTAATAATAAATAAATACGTCTTTATTTATTTAGAACGTTAGAAATAATATATAATAAGCTATGTGATTTAGTTGATAACAAATTTTTCTACCGAGATTGCGTGTCGAAACTATTGAATTTTCTAGCTCCCTGGCCAAAAAAAATACGAAAAGATAGGATTTTGTAATTAAAGCTAATTAAGTGGGTTTGGCAGTGACATATTTATACAACTACGTCCGGTCTCTAGACACTAATAAGACTGGATATTGGGACCACCCACAGGTTAAATAGCCTCGGTGGTCCCGCATTTATCACAACAATTGTTGCTGCGTAATTCATCAAATCAGTTGAATAATCGTCGTGTGTGGTTCATATTATTGCAGATAATACACCGTACATCCGGCTGCCGCATATCAACACACTCACATTTGCATACCGGGAGGTCCTCAAATTCCAAAATGCCACCCACGTTACAAATGAGTTTACGGCAGGAAATTATTGTAGTATATTTATTAAACTCTTACGTAGATAGTCTTAAAATAGAATGAAACATTTTCTAGTTAAGAAGTATTTCACACACCTTCGTAAAACGAAGAAAGAACTTTATACTATATTCGCCTTCTATAAACTAAAAGTACCATTTGTAAATTCTAGAAACTACAAAAGTAATAAAGTTAATGGGCGGGCCAATAAAGGTTACTGTAGAATATAAACTTGTCTTTTATTAAGAATTTTTACATTCGTTCCTTTTAAGGTATTCATTCTGGCAATTTACCGAGTTTAAGTATTTACAAACATGTATTATTATTTAAGATACAACCTAGTTCTTGAAAATAAAGCGATATTCTTAACGCTTTACAAGTCTATAATTGACCGAATTCCTCTAAGACCTCCCACGAACTTTAAGGACTTTAATATATTTACGCCAATTCTCTAAAAATGAATTAATACAGTTCCGGCAATTAAACAACTTAAATAGCTGGCATATAACACTTTTACCAAATGCTTTCCGCTGAGCTCAGATTATGTCTGTCCATTTTAGGGCTCTTGTATAGTCAATAAGCAGTTCAATAGCCCACCCAGTCCGTTAATTTAAATATCTTTAATATCGACCCCGATGTAAACTTTTCCAAGAAGTAATCAAACAAGAAGTTGTGAACTTTTCGCATTCCTTTCCATTTTCCCAGTGAGTAATCAAGAAGCAGCAAGCTAGCTGTAAATACAATTCCATTTGATTCTGTTCTTTATAACTCTTCATATCCTTAAATATCTTGTATTAATCTATTTATATATATATATATATACATATATATATTAAATAATGAATTCCTCGGTATTGGTAGAAATGGGAGCACCATTAGTAATGCGTTTGTGCATAGCAGCCTTCTATTTAGCAAGTGCCACATTCGGTATTGTACCTATTATATTATTATTATATATTCTTATTAAGGTTTCTATAAACTTTCTTTATTATATTATTTATAATTGCAAATAAGTCTATTATAACAAAGATATAAAGGTTTTCTTATTATGACTAGTTGCAGGGTGTTATAGAAAATAAATAAAAGATAGGTTCGATTGGCGGGAATCCTTTTAAAGTTTTGTAAAAGAAGCAGAAAACGAAAAATAGTTTACAAATATTAATAATAATGTTTATATTTTAATAATATTTAGATTAAAACAAGTAATGAGAATGCTGCATTCTACCGTATATCTTTGATGATCACTGTATCGGACTTGTTTCTACTTTTAACACAGTTTCTTGTGGTAATACCAATTACCTTTGCAGGCGATAATGTAAGCAATATAAAACAGTTTTTTTAACTTTTAACTAACTTTTAAAAACTTTGTAAAACTTAAAGTGTGTTTATAAAGTGTGTCTTTTTTCCTGTCTCACTCATATCACACAATAATAGTACACTTCGTCGAGGCAGGGCTTCGGCCATTCATTCGGGAATCTTCTGAGTCGAGACGGCTCCTTTGTGGCATTCAGTCTTCGGGTAAACGAAACATGGGATAAATAAGCTACTGGTTTCCTAATATTCCTGCAGCTACGGGGAGTCGAACCCACAGCCTCAGATGCTTACGGATTCAGAGACCGTAGCTCTAACCACTAGGCTAGAGCACCTACACCTTATTTATATTAAAAGACATTTAGTTTTACACTTCTTATGGCTGGTCATCTATTATATACCTTTCTTTTACTGCTTTTGATACCATTGGCTTCTTGGGTGTCCATGCCTTTACCACCCTCATGGCTATTAACTGCTGTTTAATATTTGTGTGGTCTATAGCTTATAGAAGTATTTTTACAGGTCATAAACTCTATATGTAAGTATTGTACGATGCACATTCTTAGTATTACAAATATATAAATAGTTGAATATACAATTATTTTACAGTGTACTGCTCTGTGTATGGCTCTATGTTGCTTTTGAAGTCGCTTTAACCTTCGTGTGTGGTCAATTTAAAGAATTTAATGAGACAGGATACTATCTATATGAAAACTCTACATTGGGAATTGTACAGCCAGAGACATCGGCTATTTTATTAAAAGTAAGTATAAAAAGACTTAGTTTTATTTGTATATGTTATAAAATATATTAAGATAAGAAGCTACAAGACCTATGCTCCTATGATAATCTCACTACTTCTATATATCTTCATCGGTCTTAAGCTTAATGTTCAGTCGCCTAATCAGACCACCACCACGAATACTGTGGTGGCCAGGCGAAATATACACAAAATACGTTTTCTTGTACAGGTTTGCTCTCTTTATATTATTTATAAACATGCTTATTTATTTAAAATATTATTAATAATATACTTTAGGGTCTGTTTATATGTCTTATCCTCGAAGCAGTGATAGCCGTTTTTCACTTTTTACCTAAATTGGGTAATTCTGAGAACCGCCATGTTGTGAACACCGCTATGAACTTTATAGTAATAGGAGCTAACTCTATTAATCCATATATATTTTATATACTTAATCAGAATATAAGAAGAGAGTTTCGTAGAATAATATGGAGTTGTTGGAGAAGAAACTCAACACAACAAATATCTAACTATAATAACTCAAAAAGGATATCTAGGACATCTACAGTATCTGTTACACAGATACGGTCTACTGCAGAGTATTAAACACTATTATTTATATATTTACACTTTAAATAATATTAACAGTTTTTATTGTACTCAATGTGTTAGTTTAATATGAATCTACGTTCATAAAGAATTGACCACAAAAAACAAAGAGTTTTGCATAATAAATGTTGGCTCTTATGATATGTTCTATTTATTGTCTTTTAAATCTAATAAATTTTGTTAATAAAGATTGATTCTTTTGAAGTTAAACAATTAAATAAGTAAGAAACTTCATAAGACAAGTTGTACTTAGTCATTTCTTAACTTTTACTTTTTTCAACAGAGCTTAACTATATTGTTTTGTTTGTAAATGATTAAAGGTTTATTAATATAAACAGAACAAAGTTATTTAATATTAATCCAATGGAATAGTACATTCTACTGTTTTAGCAGTAACCTGTATGTGTGGCGTTAGAGACTCGCTTATTTTCTGTACAATCATTGCGAAAGTAGTAAGAACGGTGAAGCCAAGGCCTAAATTTAATTATATTGTGTTAATATATTTATTAATATTAATACATAAATACTTAAACTAACCTTCAGTTAGCTTAACTGCTGAAGGAAACTGCGTGCGGAGGTCTTCCTTAGTGGCTGGGTCCATCTTTTGAATTTCATTTGCAAAATCGGTCATTAGCTGAAACAACTCAACTATATTATATTATAAGGAAAACAAAAGACTAAAGTACTTGTTATTAGAAATGACAGTTACTTTTTAATTATAATTAATAAAATAAGTTATATTTAATTAAGTCTGATAAAGAAGATACCTGTAACTGTTGTGAGGCTGCTTCTCCCGGTGTCGCACCGTGTACTGACACTACTTTGTCACGCCACTATAATTATAATCATTGAAATTATTATTGTTATTAATTTAATTAATATACTATTTATTAATATACTAAAAAGAAAGAGTTCATAACTTACAGTTCTTAGCAATGTTTGTGTTTCGGGTTTTAGAGCATTGAATTTCTCGTAGAAGGTGTTATTAAGGCTCTGCAGTTTTGTGAATGCCTAAATTTAAGAAAATAAGAATTTATTTTAAATATATAAAATAAATGAGTTACCGTTGGTAATTTTTCTTTAATCAGTTCGACAATCTCGGCTTTGTTGGTTGGTTTCTTGATTTTTCCTTGGAACCAGTCGGTTATTAGAGAGACTATTTCACCTTTCTCAAGGCTGGTCAACTAAAATACACAGTCATTAAAAGATAATTAAAATAAGTGCATTACTGAACCACCCATAGTGGTTAGTAGCTAATAGAGATGAACAGCTCGGTAATTTGGGGAAGAAGCCGGTGTCGGTGAGCTTTGACACAACGGCGCCCACCAATTTCTGAAGTTTTTTAGACGGCGTTAACATAGTTAATTGAGTTTCTCGTTTAATTTGGTAATCAGTGCTACTGCACTACCAGGTTTCAACTTTTGAAACAATTGTCGAAGGTAAACTCGTTAGGTGCCGAGCCCACTGGCGCACACCGTTAAGATGAGCCGCCCTCCCAATCACTACTTGCTAATATGCGAGTCTGGTGGTCTTATAAAGTTTAAATATATTTTAAATTACTCCTTCAATAGTTGACATAAGTTGCTGTGGTAGCATATCACGGAACATCTTGACAACATTTAAGTAACCATCTAGTTCTTCTACTGTTAGCACTATAATATTCTTTGTTTATTCTTATTTCTAAAACACGCTCTACTTTATCGGAGTCCAATGTCCCCAAATACCAGTGGCCGTATCCACCAACGCCGTGAGACGTTCCGCGGCGGGATGTGCCCCTTAGACGTCTCATGGGCTTCCTGGATACCGATTCTTCTCGCGACGTGTCTCATGAGACCCTATGAGACGTCTCATGGGCTTCCTGGATACCGATTCTTCTCGCGACGTGTCTCATGAAACCCTATGAGACGTCTCATGGGCTTCCTGGATACCGATTCTTCTCGCGACGTGTCTCATGAGACCCTATGAGACGTCTCATGGGC
>JAQGAV010003982.1:0-11240 GCA_034691345.1 Phasmarhabditis papillosa | reverse complement strand
TTTATTCCAATAATCGCAAGATCTACATTCGATTTCATATGCGTTGGGTAATCATTTTCTTGTATTCACTTGGTTCGTTTCTTGCCACTGTAGCCCAGGTGACACCGTTTCTTCCATAACTGTTGGTGAGCTCGATTATGTCATCTACCCATTGAGTTGCCGTAGTCTTCGGTCCCATCAAAAACTAACAGATTACATTGTTCTTCTTTAAATAAAACGTTGGAACGAAACTATTTTGTTTTTGAACTAGGCTACTTTAAACTTTTTATAAAGAAATATACAAAGTAAAACAACTACTGTAGATCTGTAGTAGTAGATAACCCTAAATTACATCTATTGATTAGTGAATCAAGTCTTGCAAACTTTTAATTATCTCCCCTATTTCTGAATAACTATACCCATTTCTCCAAGGACCTAACGCCCCCTAACGCAGTACATAGTTTGGCATGAAACTCATGACATCATAACGACCAGTTTGTATAAAAAAGTTTATTTCAAAAAATTAACCTTCAAACATTAGAAAGTTTAGCCCGTTTTTAACTTTATTTTGTACTCACTAAGAAACATATGGAGTTCTCGATTCATCGGAAAAGCTTGCGGCGCCAGTTTCGCAAAGGATGACACATCGAAAGCCAAATCTCTGGAAGAGTAGAACAACTCGATGGTTAGCTCACTCGAAAAGTTGATGATTCTGATAATCTATATGTTCCGATTAGCATTAAATGGCGCGGATACGGAATGCGGGACCCAAAAACGTAGCGGAATACCGCACATGACTGACCGACGACATGGAAACATATGCTTTATTAGCTACACATACATATTGTTTTAACAGATGTTTCTAGAGACAAACCTCTGAAATGGTTTCGTAAATATCAAAAATGTTTAAGTATTTACTCAGCTCGATTGTTAAAGCGCAGATTTGCCTATTATACTTATACAGAATTTTCTAAATTTTATGTAATAACAAATTACAGTTTCAACGAAACTAAAAAGTATTTTGACATATCTATTGTTGCCGGTTATTCATGATACAAATTGGCAAAAGCTGCAAACAATCCCTAAAATAGTAAGCCATAATCAGTTTTATGAATTGCAAGGTCTCCAGAGAGCACCTGATACATTAACTAAAATTAGAATATCAAATTAATATTATCCTATTTAAGCTAGAAAAACATGTTTTCAATTCAAAAACTTGCTTGGAACCCAGTTTGCACAGGTTTTACATAGATATATCTCTAAAGTATATGTTGTATGTTTTTGATCAAGCATGCTTTCCATATCTCTAATGATTCGGTATATATATCTGTTCGCAATGATCAAGAAACAGAATTATATACATGACATGTTTTATTTAATATATAGAGTTTTCAAAGAGCTAGGCTTCCAATACAGTGTCCGGGACATGCCGTGTTCATTAAAAACGAATGTAACCCTTTTAAATCTCCCAACCCATATATTTTCATTTAATCACCTTAATCAATTTTAATGCTGGATATATTTTTTAACAGAATTGGTTTTCATGATCCTATCTTAGTTGTATTTTGTTTGCTTGTGTGGATTCATTTAATCCTGAGGCACTGTTGTAGAAACCTAGCTCTGACAACCCAGTAGAGTTGGGCAGCTCGACCCGAAAAAACAAACCCCAGGTTGGAATTCAGGTTCGAGCTCAATCCGAAACCCGAAAACAGATTCCAACCAGTTTCAACCCAAAACCGGGCTGTGGTAAAATGGGTCAGAACGCCCAGCTCTACAACTTGGTATATGTTTACGTCTTGAAAAGGCAAACTTGTAATTCAGATTAATGAACACTGATACATCCTCAAACAATGAACTTCCTCAAAAGATTGTCTATTCGACCACATTACTGTCGCTGGTCGCAATTCTTCTGAACCTACTGGTTGCATTTATTGTATTGAGAACACCATCAACCATGGGAAAATTCAAGTTTTTCTTTGTTTATTTTGCGTTTGTCGAAGTTTTATATGCTGTCTTGGTTTGTGTGGCGATGCCGGTAAGCATTTTGTCAATTTCATGTTGAACACACATTTGTTAGGTCGAATATTTATCGTATTATTAACATTTTACTTATTATTTTACACAATTTCAATTTTCTCCTCAAAAATAGTTTTAAAACAAACAAAAACTTTGAATCAAAATTCTGTAGTTGTCGCGCAAAGTTTGTATCAGTAGTCAAAGCATACAATAAGGTCCAAGGAAGCTACCTTATCATAAATTCCAGAACAATTTAGTTTTGCATTTACAATCTTGTACTTAAATTTAGCACTATTTTTGAGTCAGCGTAGTTGTCCTAATAAAGAATACGCATAACTACGGTAGAAACTCTTGGCTGAGTTCCCAGGGGACACTTAGACTAAGTAACTTAGTCAACTCAATATAATTTTTCTATTTAAAGAAAATTTTCTTGTAAACCAAAGTTCGGAAACCAATTATTATCAAAAATAGAAGACCAAAGGTTGTGTTCTTATCCTACCTGGACCTCAAAATATTCAAATACTAAATAGCAGCCTTGTTTAGAAGTACAACTAGGTGACTAGGCGCAACCAGTAATAAAACACAACCACTCTTATTCATACGAACTACTTGAATTCCAGAAATTTAATTAAATCTTCATCGCTAAAATAGATTGATGTCCCAGTTTGTATAGATTGATTTGAGAGTTTTTTTGGGCTATACAATCAATATAGATATAGTCAGCGCCCAGGGTAATGATGGAGTGTACCGAATTCAACGGTCGTCTGAACCCCTTGAGCGAGCACCTCGCCAGCATCTGGCGGCTACTCTCCGTTCAATATTGTACTTTGCGAGTACGCGCGTGCAAGTTGCCTGCAGGTGCGGTGTTAAACATCCTATAATTACGCATCCTATAATGACACTCCATTGTTACTCTCGGCGCTGACTATAGTATCCAATTTGAAATCAATGAAAAGTACCCGACTGTTCTCTTTATTATGAACATTTCAGATGTTTAAAGTACTCCATCACAGATTGGTTATATTTCCCTACAGAAAGTTTGTCTATAAATCTGTAGTTGCCAAGTTTGCTGTTGGTTTACACTGTTCCTTCTTTGAAATATGGATTATTTTTGTTGGACTGATGTTTTTGTACCGCTATTTAGCATTGTGCAGGTGAAACAAGAAATGAAGTAGAGTAATATCTGTTTTTCAAAGAGCTTGTATAATGAGAACATACTTCTGAACAGGAAGTTTGAAAAGAATTTTAACCAAAATCCAGTGCAAACATGTGTCGTTCACAAAAACCAAAGCAAGTTGCTCCGAGCTGAGAGACTTTGTTTATTTTCAATTAAACACCACTAAGGTTCTCTAAGCAAGTGTCAATAAATCGTCTGATTTAGGGAAGCTCTACTGTTTCGAATTGGCAAGAGCTTATTTATCAAAATCCTCATTATTGTGTTATATTTAGCTCACATAGGTTACGCTGTGTTTTGTGGAGTGTGGGTTTGCTACGTAAAGCTACCAAAGGTACAAAAGGTCTCCTAGTTCAATTAGAAATAATGTTTGAATTTTAATCAAATTTGACTGATTATAAGCTAAATTTAGTGATGTAATTGAATTATTTATTGATTAATTAATAGGACCTTGAAGTGCAGATTATGCAAGAGTACAACATTTCGGATATAGATACTCTGCCCTACGTGGGACTTTCATTGTTGGTAAGATAGTAAACTATTTCAAACACATAAAAATTATGGTCGGCGGACTTATCGCTTGCAGCTAAAGGTCTAATAAATTATAATTAGAGAACAGATTTGCTCTAATTACTCTAATAATATCTAATGAATTTGCAGTTGTTACCGTAACCCCGCAAGCTGTTAGCCCGCTGACTACAAACTCGAATAATTTCCTGACTTCTGTTCAAATGTTTCCTGAACGGTTTTATTTTGAAACCATTTGTATCCATAAACATTAATCTCAACAATCATAGTTATTTATACTTGTTACATTTTATTTATGTTTATACATTTTCAGACTGAGACGAATTCCTTCAATATAAGTGGTGTATTCACAATCACAAATCATCTTATTCTTGTGAATTTCTCAGCTATTCTAATTATATTCTGCGGTTCGCAGATCTGGTCGAAAATCAATAAAATGTCCGAAAATGCATCTTTGTTGAAGAGAAGAAATAAACAAGTCTTCTATGCAATATCGTTACAGGTTGGTTAAAAAGGGTTATTATTAATTATTTATTTTCCTGTAATCGAACATATGACACAATAACGGTAGATTTCTTCGGCGGAGGGATTTCGGCCATTCATTCAGGAATCTTCAGAGTAGAGACGGCTCCTTTCTAACATACAGTCTTCGGGGGCACGAAACATGGGATAAGTAAGTTAAAAGGGGCATATCTGAGGAATTGACTAGTATAACAAAATTTCCTATCTTGGGGAATAAGTTTTAATTCCGTCTTTTTCGGATAAACCAACTAATAGTCAAGGGTTGAATCTAGATTAGTTGATTTATTTATAAAAATTGTATTTGCGCGGGCCGACTTTTTGAATGTTCAGCCCAGTGCTCAAATTTTGTGTCCCGTCCCGGGCCGATTTCCCAAAAAGTCGTCCCCGGCCCGTGAAATTACCAGCTCTGGTTAATCTACCATTTTAGGCTCTGAACCCTTTGATTTTGTATTTGTTTCCAACGCTCTTAATGATTACCATAACACTAATCGACAATCATTCAATCCTCACTCATTTTATTCAATTTGTACCTGTTATTTGGGTTATCGGGAAGATTCTGGATCCACTGTTTGTTTTATTCATAATTACGGAATATAGGAATGCATTGAAGATGATGGTTTTCCGAGGTAGATACTGAGACAATATATACTTTATTAAACTATAGTCTGTTTCAAAATCTAGACTGCATATTACTTTCGGATCTTACTGTACAGCTTTGAAAACATAGCTTGAGAAATGATATGCTGTAGAACTGACAGTAAAGGTATAATGAGGGTATAGCTCAATCCAATTCTGGAAAAGATACAGTTTAAGTTGTTAAACCCTAGGTTTAAACATTTAGAAGTTAGCATAGATTACGTTGACACCAATGTTATTTAGGTACTAAACCTCGAATAAAAGCCGTCTCAACGACATTCACAAGCAGTTCTCTTATCCACTGAGTAAAGTTACGTGATAGACAATCTTAATCTAGACATCAATATACTTTGAAATACATTATTTACAAATCGAATGATTTATACTGAATAAATATTGATAATCTAAATCTGGCTGTTCACCTTCTTCCCAAAGAAAAATGTTCTAATTGGGATGAGAGGAAATGGTGCCCCATTTTTTTTTGCAAAACATCGCTGCCTTTCATGACAGTACGTTGGGATAAATGTGACCAGAGTTTTAACGAAATACATTCCTATGAGCAAATTGAGATACTTAATTAATTAACTTATCAATACAATATATTAATTCATAATCTCGTAACGAGTGAAATGTGATCATTGAGTTGTACTAAACTGCGAGGAGCGAACTTAAAGAATAGGACGTATTAGGAGTAATTATAGATCTAGACCATGGCGGGGAATTTGACGGGCCGGCCGGCACGCGGCGTGCCGTGCTCAGTAGCAGTTGAATTTAGCTTGTTAGTTTGGCTTTGGTCGAATTATCAAAAAACCATCAATGGATGTATTTTATCTCTTTTTAAAAGTATTAAAGTATTTTATTTCCTGTATCACTCGTATTTATCTCTTATCTTGGCTTATCGGATAGATCATATTATCACACTGAATTGTTGAAACATTGTGAACTAACTAGAAAATTGAACAATAGAAAGCAAATGTTAGGATTTCGAATTTTTTGAATATCTGCCTACGCGTCACATAGCCGGTTTTTGGTGATTTGAACCCATGTAACGGATATAACAGAAAAAATCTACAATCATCTTTGGATTAGGATTTGGCGTTTATTTTATAGTCGTTCATTCGATTCGCACATATTTATTGCCTGTTCTCTAACTACGGGTACTTACTTATTTCCTATGTTTTACACATATATTATCATACTCTGCCTTGTCGGATGCAGCAGTCAGTGTGCAAGAACAATAGATAATAATGGTTGGTAAAGTGACACATTTATTATGAAAAATTTAATATTTTTTCAATACGAAGCTGAGAGCAGTGACAGTATTAATAAAGTACTGTTACTACCTGTACAGGTAAAAATTTGCAGAGTCCTCGGTTTCAGGTAACAATTAGGGCTATCTGTAGCATACGGGTAAAGTTTTATACTCATTTTTACCTCACAATTGTAACTTTTCCGGAATCTTATGAGCTTCTTTAAATTTGAGCTTTTTGAATACGGTTACTTCTTCAGAGATCTTTATGAACACGGAGAGAGATGATTTAGTCCCTAGTTTTAGTATCGGGCAAGAATATGTTTTATCGTGTCGTACTTAATCCCGGTCAATCAATATAGAAAAAGAAAGATTGGAATCAGTTTTTACAAATATATAAGTTTGCATATTTTGTAGGAAGTACTTTACCGCCCCCTTCTACTAGCAAATGGTCCACTACGACGGAAACTACTACTACAGTAGAGGAAACGACCACCGTGCCAGTAACTACCACGGTCCAGGAAACGACCACCGTGCCAGTAACTAGTACAACCAGTACTACGAGCACCACAAGTACGCCAACCACCACAACGGAGTCAACAACATCAACGACAAGTACCACATCGACCACGACCACGAGCACCACCACTACAACCACAGTAGGTATGTACTAGTGTTCGGCTTTCGGGCCCCTTTCACTCAAACCCGGTCGGGCTACGGTTCCAAACGAAAGCTTGGAAAAAAATGTATCCATACGGGATTAGATGATCAAGGCGTAGAGTAGCCTTTTTGCGCGGTGCATTATGCATTGCGAACCATTTTTTGTGAATATAACTTTCTTCATTTAAGTTTCAACTAGGTTATAACATCTTTTCACGATTTCTTTAAATGCTCACATATTCGTAGTGTATCATTTTGATTCCATAACCGAAATCATGAGAGTTCACGGCCTGACCCGTGCCAACTTGACCAAAACTCGGCCCTTGGCCCGTACGGTCGCGACAAAACTGCACCCCTGACAGAGATATTCTTTTAAGGACCGTGTGGAGATGATACTTGGACTTTGTCAGCTAATACTCCCCCTCTATGTTTTAAGGTAAGATCGAAGATAACCTAAATTTTAAAACCTTTCAAATAAAATAAATTTGAAGCTATATCTATCTGGCTGTAGGAACTATCCTCTAAATAAAAAATGTTTTAAGTGGGATAATTTACTGGTTGGAGGTTTTGAAATCATACTGTGTTTTTAGACTTTTCCCATGGAGAACCCAGCGGAAACTTCACCTTCAGATGGAATGAATTTGTGTCTTAAAAATAAGGCTAGAGTTGCACCAATGAGGAACGAAAATGAACGATTAGCTATAAAAAGTAGGCATAATGTTATGTTAAAAAGTTTGCTTCCAACTAGAGATTCGCATTTTGGGCTAACTCCAAGCCCATCCCAGTGGCCGTAGTATAGAAACGCCCGGGCATGTTTTAGCAGCCCGAGCAGTTCTGGATTGTTGCCCGGGCAGCCTGTAAACTGTCCGGGCACCTACCCGGGTGTTTCTATACTAGGGCCACAACTCATCTCTAGCTTGTAAGAAACTAATTCGAACCCAGCTGCCCATCTCTACTTCGCACTGACACTACTTATATCATTTGCTGTCTTTTTATAGTCACTATCAAAAATTAATCAAAAATCAAAATCAAAAAAGGAACATTTCGTACTTACTAGATTTAATTTCAGCTGCAACTGAGAAATTAGACCAGAGCATCTGGTCGAAGGATCCGAAAACGTCCGTATATATTGGGCTCACAGATAGTTCTTTTTCACATGCCGACCCAGCAAGTTACACATGGATCTACGACAACACCCAAATAAAGTCCGGTGACTACACCAATTGGAGTGTTAATGAACCTTCTCGAGCAGGAACAGGGTCGGTCCATAAATATGCGAATTAAAGGCACGATACACTCAAAATTTGCTGTATGATGTTAATGAGATGTTAGAAACAGCACTGAATTCAAAAGAATAATAGCGAAAATTGGCTAAAATTACGTTAATTTAAAACTTAAAAAAATATAAATATAAATTTTGTTTATTACTTAATTTAATAGTCAAAACTAAGTTGGGGGAATTTGAATTTTCATCACGATATTTTTCTAACTTCAAAAGTACTTTAAAATACGTGAAAGAAATACGGAAGATTATTTTCTAATAACAATGAAATGTTACAGGTTTAATTTCGAAATATGTGTTACTGCTTTGGTATATTCCGACTATGAATGGGACAATATAAAATGTGATCCTCAACCGGCTTCTTATAATGTAGTTGGAGTAGCATGTGTCAAGCAGCCATCATAGACTATTATTTTGCTAATATGTATTATTCTTTCTAATTATTGTTATCTATTCGGTTTTGACAATTTGATCAAAAGTGTTCGCTGATTGAAGAAAAATGAAATAAATCATTCCGCATTCGTCCAGATCAGTGTGGTCAATTAGCAGAATTGATATCTTTCACGTTTTTTGATTCTACAGGTGTTACAATTAGATAATCGAACCGTCCAAGGATATACGCGAGAATGGGATAGTTTGAGCGCAATATGTACCCAGACCATAAAATTCACCACGTAACGTATGTGAGAATCAAGTAGCCTTGCCTAAAAATTTGTTTTCGAGATAGAAATACATGGTTACAGAATGGATTTATCCCAGTAACTGTAGCAACTTTGTATTTTTCGTGCAAGGACCTAGGACGGATTCCCTAGGTCATATATTCGTATAATACAGATAAATAAATAAAAATATGATGAAAATTCAAGTTGTAGTGTTTCGATTAGTGGTGGGGCTCACAGTTCTATTCCATTACAATTATATAGTGTAATTTTTTTCATGAAGAGTTTTATTTAAATTACTGTATGAAAAACAAATTTGTTCTTAACCGTTTTAGCAATTTAGCTGTATGATATAGTCGGTTGAAAGGGTTACGGTACGAACTGCAAACTATTTAGAGCTTGGTAGAGTTTTTAGAGCAAATTTAGAGCAAAGATATGCTCCAATTTTAATTAATCAAACATTTAACTGCAATCGATTGGTCTGCCGAATATAAAACGGTTATGATATGTCCTGTAATTGGTTTGCATTCCGAATCAGGGCGGGGAAAGGCCGGCCCCGGCCCGCCCCGGCCCTAGTCTATTTCACACTTTATAGATTAGGGCCGATATTTTCAAGAAAGTTAGTTTTCAGTGCTATTTTTCGGCATCAACAATAAAGATTGCAACCATATCAACTATCGGACATTCGAAGCATTGATTTTCGATTGTTCATATTTATAGTTGAAAATGTTCTATTTAGATGTGATAATATGGTCTCGCCGAGATTTATAACGAGATGGATAAATCTCGAGATTAGACGATATCACGGTGGAACGGGCGTTCTTTGGACTTTGAATGTATTTGAAATTTTCAAGTTTTGTTCATTTCGGGTACTTCGAAATGATTGCGGATTGCTTTCCGAATGTTACTGTTGCTTTAGTTAATACGCAACGCACAAAGTGAAAATCGGGCTAACCAGCTTAAAAACAAATCTACCTATACGTTTTTCTTCCATTTTTATGTGGAGTAATAGAAGAAACCTGTATAACTGAATAAATTCCAAGTGCATTATAAAACTAGAAGGATTCCTGTGAGGTATATAAAACTGTCGATAAAAGCATAGTTAGAACGCACTTTATAGTATCTTTTTATAACGTGTGACATAAACGAACAGATATAGAAACTTATCGATAATATTTCCTGTAATTACTCAGCTTTCTCAAATTTTCAGGAAGTTAGTTGTCTTGAATTGCATTGCGCTCTTATTGGGTTAAAAAATAATATTATTAAATATTTTGCTCTAACCACTTGGCTAATACACCTTCTGCTGGCTGCGCATAACCCCAATCTAAACGGCATAATAAAATCAATTTGCAAACACATTAAAATGTTTGTTGGTGAATATTGGTTTTATTGGTTTTGGCTGATTTTTCGGATAGCAACTATTTGAAAATTCGGTTATTGACGAAGCACATTGAGGAAACATTCGAGAAAAGATTAGTTGACAAACTACCCAAACCAGTTAGTTAAATCCCGAATTACGAGTATCTCTAATAAGTCAATTCTTGGATTGCTAGAGGTA
Source organism: Phasmarhabditis papillosa (assembly GCA_034691345.1). Lineage (NCBI taxonomy): Eukaryota > Metazoa > Nematoda > Chromadorea > Rhabditida > Rhabditidae > Pellioditis > Pellioditis papillosa. The sequence goes on along the minus strand of JAQGAV010003982.1, from coordinate 974 downwards.
CCTTTATTTCTGGACATTAGCGATGAGCGGAACTAATTTACTAAAAGCGTCAGAAAATCCGACAACATCATCACAAATGGTTCAACAGGGCCGACCATTACATAGCTGTTACAGTATTGATGTTCGGAACAAAAATTTACTAGAGATGGGCGGCTCGGCTCGTTGGCGAACGAGCCGTTGCCGAGCGGTGCCGAGCCGAGCACAACAGTGCGCACAACTACCGGATATATTTGAAACTACGTTAATGCAACCAAATTGAGTTTCTCGTACATTTATTACCAGTAGTACTATTTTACTCTTTATCCTTATTTTTCAAATTTTCGATGTGAAATGAAAATAATCGCAGAGCAACCCGCATGGTGCCGAGCCCAAACGGTGATGTTACGAGTCGAGTTCTAGCCCAACAGTGCGTACTGAGCACCATTTGGGCGAACTGCGCTGCCCATCTCCACAGTGGACTATGCTACGGTTATATTCTGTGCAGACTACTTTATTAGAAGCATCAATAACTTTTCTTGAAGATCCGACGTGTTTATCCTGGGCTATATGAGACAATTCGAGTTGGGATAACAAATTCCGAATATATTCAATGACCGCATGTTAGCTTTACGTGTTAATCGCTATTTGAAAGCTATTACCGTTTAAAGGCAACTGTCAAATATGAATAAGCCTATGATGATGATATTTATTTACCGCTAAGTTATTACAATACAAAATAATATTATACTTAAGAAGTAAATACATAATAATAACTTAGACGGATGGAGGAGAGAGGACCAAAATGGCCATGTTAACCCCCAGTAAGAAAAAAATACAATGAAACATAATGCAAAAAAGATTACAAAAATAAAACAGCAAACTAGATGTGATTACATTTTAGTTGGATCAATATTATGGATTATAGTCTTATTGTTCTTAAACCATTGCTCTAAGGTTCTCTTGAATGATTTGCCTGAGTGGATTGCAACAACATC